>VYZP01010932.1:3704-80364 GCA_013400635.1 Hypocryptadius cinnamomeus | reverse complement strand
CTCAAAAAAACCCCTCTTTTTAGAGTTTTTGCCCTAAAGCAACCCACCAACCTCTCAAAAGCAGAGTTCAGGCTGCTTCTGATAGGGCCACCCAACTCATTGACAGCAAGTGTGCAAAGCCTTAAATGAGCATCTTCAAAACAAAAAGTTAGAGAAAATTTTTTGGAGGATTTCACCCCTATCTTCCAGCCACAGCTGCTCCTACTAATTTTGCTCCTTGCATCTTATACCATCTTAGACATCGCATCCATATCTCAAAATCCCCTTCAGTTTTCTTCTAATTTAGCTCTTTTACTCTCATTTCTGTCTTCTGCATTTATAGCCTCTGACTTTATTCATGGCAGGTAGGACTGCTTATTTAAAATAACACATTTTTAATATATGCATTAATGCTGTTTTAGGAACAGAATAGTCTCTACTTGGTCAGATTAGTGTATCTCTCATTTAATTACAACTCAAAAGGTTAGAAAGTTTCATCATGCACGCATATTCTCTGGGAATTATCTGACTCTAAAATATAATTAATCATCCTCTGTCATGCTTTTATTATACCCACTGCTCTCTGGAGTCATTCTTTTATTTCCTCTTCATTCATATTCCTCTGACCTTCTTCTTCACTCTGTTCCCACAGACCTCAGGTGAATTTTAGCCGACTGCTCAGAAAGGAGTGGATATTGTTAAACCCATTTGTCAACCACATTATCAACTCACAAACATGAGATCTCTGAATATGTTTAGCATTTTCCATATATAGCAGCCCAACTATTAACATGGATGGCATCTGTCAATGTTGACTAAAATTAAATTTTGGAACTCCTGTAAATAATAAAGCAGTCATATAAAGATTATTTCTCTGGAGCATAAGCTACCAGTAAACATGATTTGCATACTGTGCTTACAGCTGTTTCAACATGAACTGTTTGCTGTGGTTCATTAAAATGATTTTATTTGTCAGATTCCAGTATGGTTACAAGTCTACGTACACCAGGCTGGATGAATGTGGTGACAATTCAGGTTTTCAGAACTAAGCACGTGTGTACTGGATTAGTGACCTGAATTGAATAATAAAGCTTAAAAAGAGATCATTAATAACATGTNATAATAAAGCTTAAAAAGAGATCATTAATAACATGTCTCTGACGAGAGAAATGAAAGAGGGAGGACCTCTGAGAGATGTTCCTAAGAAACAAAGAGTACAAATAGCAAAGCAACGTCCCCAGTGAAAGGAAAAGCACTCTTATAGACCTACATCTCACTTCCATTCAACACACTGCAATCTTTTCTATTGACTTAGAAGAAGTTAAACTGGAATTTGGGCACAAAACTTAAATGTATTTCCATATAATGTTCTTGATCTAGATAATAACATCCATACATCTATGAAATGTTTCACTCTTACAGTAAATTCACACAAATCTTTTTCTTTCCTCTCATGAAAATTATCTATTTCCTTCCCCAATAATACCATAAAAACACTAGATTCTTCTCTCCTCCCTTTTTCTCCCTATACTCACAGTCTCAGCAGAGCAGAAAAGAAGAGTCAGAAATTTGATTTCAGCTATGGAGCTGTCTCTTCCCAAACAGAAAAATAGCAAGATGGCACAAAGAGTGATTTGAAAGGAATTCTGTGCTGTGAGGACACGTGGATGCCCAGGTGAGACTCACCACAGCCACAGCCTGTATGCTCACAGCTGCATTTCAGAGTTCAGCTGTGCCAGAGAAGAGCAGCAGAGACAGGATCACTGACATCCCTTGGAGTTTTGGGGCTAATTCATGCTCCTGTCAGACCCCCTGAGCCTGGTGGGGCTGGCTGGGTCTGGACCCCAGGTGACTCCAGCTTCCCCTCATCACATCCCCCAGTGCACTCAGTCCCAGGTCAGGTGGGAAATTAAAAGGCAAATGTAATTTGGCCAGTAATTAGGCCAGCAGCAGCTGCCTGCTTTTTGGTTATCCAGCCTTCCTTTCCACCTCTTGCTCTCAGCCATCATGAGAGTACCTTAAGAGGTGTCTGTTGATGTCCATTAGATTTTTTCCTCCATTTTCAGAGCAAACAAAGAACTAGATGTGACAGCCACTTGAACAGCTGTGTCCTGAGCAAACCATTCCATTCTGCCTTCTCTCCTCATCCAACTCCTTGCTCTTCACAGTCCTGAAGGATTTTTTGACATTATTGAAAGAGCTATTAGAGTGAGAGATAAGATTACCATGGTGTGGCACTATATTTTTATAGGTTTGGACATCCCTGAGAGCATCAGTGCAGCTTTTAGAGATCCATTTTCCAACCAGGAGCCAACCTAGCTGGAAAAAACATGGATGTGATTGCAGGGGTTCTGCACCAATCCTGTTTAAGCAGTGCCAGCCTTTGGTGGTTTGCAAATGCACATAAATCAACTCCTGAGTCTGTAGTCCTAATGCAAAGGATGTTTCCACTGCTCACAGAATACTACAGGAATTTAACTCCTACATTTGCCATGATAATCAAAGCTTTAAAAAAGTCCACATGGAATAATTGCACATTGAGTGCATGTCCAAGGAAAGTGTTCTGCAAAGTTATTTTGCTGCAAAAGTCTGTCTCACAAAGAACAGATGTGAAAAATGTTTCAGCAGAAGAAATTTGGTTTCTAATCATAGGTAAATAGATTTGCTTCCAGGAAAGCCTGTCCACACTCAAAAAGTCTGCCAAGAAAATGTAGGACTTCAAGAATGCTGGAACAGAGAAAAGAAAAGAGGAAAAATAGCTTTTCCAGTGTCCCAGCCAATTCCGGGCTTGAGAAGGAAATTGGCTGAGGTCAAAATATACATGCTATTTCAACAACAAGAAAACCACATTTAGCATAGGCACAATCTAAAATGCTTCATTTAACCTAAAAAAAAAAAAAGGTATTTTACTATGTTTTCAGTTTATATAACTCCTGAACAAAGCATTGTTTCATTTTTTTGTATGTAGAGCTTTTTTCTTTTTTTAATACACTAAAAATGCTGATTTGAAGCAAAAAGTTCAGAAGTTGGATCATTAAAATGCTGAAAAGAAACATTTTGGCATTTCCCATGAACTGGTTTTGAATTCTCTCTTGTTCCTATATTTTTTATCAGGAGCTATTTATAAGATTTGACCCAAATTCTTTTCTCCCTAGCTAGCTCCTCTTTTTCAGATAATTTATTAGTTGTCCAGTGAAGTAGTGGCCAGGACCGAAAGGCAGCATCAGTTCAGTCAGTTAATGCAAGCAGTAAAAAACCTCTTAACACCTCAAAAATGGAGAGCATGGAAAGAGAAGACTGCACCTACCACACTTTCATTATCCAAAATATTTCCCACAAAGGGGTCCACAGAATAGGCAATTTTTTTTTGCCTACTAAATGCATACTTATGCATTAAGTATGTAGTTTCTCTTATTTATGACAAATGACCCTGTGTCTGCCTGCAGGGACAGTTTTTATGCCTTGTGTATGTGCTGAAGCCCAACTGTTTGCTATGAAATCTTATTATTGCTCCTGCTCTGCCCTCCTGCAGGCCCTGATGCTGGGATTTGGAGCTGTGCATCCTCCCTGGCAGAACAGGTAACTAATTCCCATGAATTTCTGTGGGTTGAAGCAGCAGTTTCTCATGGGCTGGGTGAGGAGTTGGGAGAGAATGAACATATTTAAATGTCAAAAGACACAGGGATTTAGGATAAAAAACCCACAGAGCTTTCTCCTAGAAGATATGATAACTGAACCAGATATCCCAGGTGCAAAGTGGATTTTGGTCAGGAGTTGTACTAGGAGCTGCAGAGTAGCTACTAAGTTATGTTTGCTCAGATTTTGTATTATTTTCTATCCCTGCCATTCTTCCATCCTCATGTTCTGGTTCTCAATTCAAAGCAATTTACTGGAGCCAAACTCTCACCCAGATGCTGACACCAAATAACACTCCAGAAGTCCGCACAAAAACTACTTGTGGGCAGGTGCTAAACTGGCAGGAACAGGGTCTTTTATTTTAGCAAGCAGAAAGGTTTGGATATAGTTCAAATTATATAACCACATTTTCTTCTAGCAGAAGAAAGACAGACCTTATTGAAGTGAGAATCAAAACTCCTTACTCCTTACAAATTTACTTAAAAGGGCCAAAAGTTAAAAATCTAAAACTTTTGTAGCTTAAAAAGGAGAATTGTAAGAGAACCAGCTATCCCATTAATTTTCTAAGTCTCTCTGAAGAATCTGGTCTGAGGAGACTTTTTTATCTTCTAAAATTTTTGAGAAGATTGAAGAAAAGAAACTACCTGCAAAGAGGAAAAGCAAATGGACAACTCTTAATTCTGCAGTGAAACAAAGAAAGTAATCTCAGTTTGAGGTGTGAGTTATGAAAAATCATTGTAATTTTTACTAACTAATTTTTACCCATTTATTACCAAATATTGCTGTCTGCACCAGATTACTGAGGGTGGCTTTGAGGTGGCTGTAACAAATAAAACCCCAGCCACCTTCCCACTGAGATGGTTTTAGAGTCTCAGCATGAAGGTGCTGCACTGCCAGTCGAGTAGGTAGAACAAGGGAACTTATTTTGCCCTGCTGCAGGAAAATATGCAAGGACCTTGATAGAGAACTGACTGCTGCAGACAGACAGCCACAAATCTCAGGTGTCTAAAACTTGGTCACAAATCAGCCAGGCAGCAGCTCATGAGCAGGCTGGCAATGACCTCAGCACTGTCACACACACTCTTATCTGCTAAATTGCTTTGTGGTAACCTCATGTCATGTCCTTGACCACACTTTTACAAATATTTCTCTCTTGCTTTCCAAAGAGCTGACAGTGGGGCTTCTGAACATCAGAAGGATTTTTAAAATTATTATTTATTAAGTAGTTTTTCTTTCGTATTTGTAGATGCAGTTCATTCTTCGTTATTGATACACAACTAAAGAGCTAAAGCAGCTTTAGGAGATGGTATTCATTTATCCTATAAACAGCTACAGCTTTAATTAGTCAATGGCAAACAAAAGAATTTCCTATGGCAGTGCATGAAATGGGACAGTTTCAAAGAATGCTCTAAGAAAGTCTAGTTTTTCAAAAAGGAAGAATTTAAAACCCAATACAAAACCTCAATATAAACCTTTGTTTGTCTTTAGAATGTACGTGCTGTAGCAAAGCTGCAGGACAGATTTGATTTTTCAAAAACATATTGAATATTCCTGCATGAAATAAATAGAACATTGCAGGGGGTTAACTAGAAGACCTAAGACTGCAACTGGGGAAAATATTTTTCCTAAATCTTTGTAAAGGAACATCGCCCAGATGTGCTTGGAAATCCCTGGGAAAAATCCACTATCCCAATGCATAAAATGCTGTGGCCTTTTTCAGTCCTTCCTCTCCTTTCTATTGCAAGTCTCTCTCTCCTCATGTCTCTACAGTTTTCTGGGAGAGAAATAATTGACTGTAACATTTGTCTCTATTTAGCATTTTTCCCCTTTCTGTTTGTATGTTCTACCCTGTCCTGCCTTTTCTATTTATACAGCAAACTTTCTGAAGCAGAAATGTTCTCCAGTTCTGTCTCCACTGAGTCCCAAACCACGGTGTCCCATCACTGCTCAGTCTGTTGGCACAACAATAACAGACTTGATCATTATTATTGGGCCATGCTATTAAAGTTACATCAGTGACATGAATGTGCAAAAACATCAAGCTTCTGGGACAAATATCTGCAAATTTCTTAGCAGATGTCGTGTGTGTGTGAGAGAAGCTGAGGTAAGGAGCTAAACAAGTACAAATCTGTTTATAAAATGATGAAAAAGCTTGGAAAGGATGGAATTAGTTGGCACAGCACAAAATGGAGGTATTGTGGTGTTGGACACTCACTTCACCTATCCTTGTTTTACATCAAGGGTCATACTCCATTACCTTTTGCTCCAAGCTCCAAATCAAATTTGATTAGGGACTAATCTGATTCCACATAATGAGAATACTATTTAGGATGCATGCTTTAAATGTGGCTTTTAGTCCACAGTTTGTTAGGTTAATGAATTTAACAATTGAGATGATTTGTACATTCCATGGATGATTTGGCACAGAAGACATTTGTAAAATGTGCAAAACTGGCTAAAAATGGCATTTCAAGGAACACAAGTGCAATACCAGTCACAAAGTGAGAGAGCAAGTGAGGAGATAGATGACAGGGAGAAAAAGTGATGTGTACCTCCCTTTTCCAGAGTATGTCATAGAAACCACAGTGTTAATTCTCCGAACTTCTGTCCTTGAGAGACCTCCTCTTATTGATCTGATGATACAAGGATGCTATCTAGTCCAGCATTTATAGAAATAAGCTGCAAGACTATACTAATATTAGCATTTAGGAGAATGTCTCTGGTTGAGTTAGCTTTGGACACATGTACATTCTGTTGAAAAAGCACACCAGAGGATCTTCAACAAAAAATAATCATTTCAATAAGGACAATACTAAAAGCAAGGCCTGTTGATTGCTGGATGCTGACCAATGCAACAACTCTGTTTTACATTTAAATGTTTCTATTGCTCTTACCTTCATGGTCTGCTTAATACTGACCTTCCAAATGCAGCTACTCGTAATAACCAAAGTAATTTGCCAAAGGTAACAACAGTAACAAGTAACAACTGTGCTTAGGTTTAGCTCCCACATTGCCACAACAATATAACAGAATTAGCATCTGATGACAGGAAAGATTTCCAGTCCCAGCACAGTGAGATAAATGTTACTAAATGTTAGACTACTGTGAAAGATTCAACCAAACATAATTACCATGATTATAGGCTATAAAAAGTAACATTACAGAAGAGCTCACTTAATACAAAGGAGAGGAGGAACAAAAAATAGATTTCTGTCTAGAGGTCCCTTTTACACAATTACAGAACATTTCAGCAGTCGATACAAAAAGCCAGGTGGTTGTACCCAGAGAAGCAGAAAGAATTGGTTTTTCATTAAACTCACTTCTCTCCCTCCACCTGCTTGTACCAGTCTTGTTCTGATGAGAGTCACTTTGATGGGCCATGACCAACTTGTCACCCCACAAAGGCATTGAGGCTACACATTTCACATAAGGAGTTCCACACCATCCACAGGGGCACACAGAAGGAAAGAGACTCTGAATGGGTCCAAAGCAAACACAGAGACAAGTGGGAAAACCACACGAATATGAACTTCCTGCTATGAACTATATAGAAATGTTCCTTCTTTTGGGAGGCGTGGAGGTGACTTCCATTGGGTTTTCTGTAATCAGACCAGTGGACTGCTCCCTACACAACATCTTGTACAGAACAGTCATGAGTGGATCTATATTCAGTTCCACTTTGGATAATATTCATCCCAGAATATGCACATACTAGTCTGTCACTTGAGTGACCATCCCCTTTTTCCTCTCCATAGTGTCCTCCACGTCAGGTTTATATTTCCATATTTGACTCACTCATAAATGAGTCTGGGGGACCTGGCACAAGTGAATGTTTACCAAAATCTCTCAGATTGCCAGCGATTCTCCTCCTGTTACGTTGCACAGATATTTTCTTTCTCTTTCCAATGGAAAAGCAAGCAGACAAAGGTATTTCTTACTAGCAAGACAGCTTGTTAAAAATATTTTAATGATGGATAGAGCCAAAATGTCTTTTTTTTTTTTTGTCTCATCAGGCTTTCTTATCAATTACCTTTTTCCTCACTGAGCTGACTCTGCTTCAGCCAGAATTAAAAGCATGACCCAGAAAATCCTTACAAAGAAAAAAATTATTGCTAAAATAATTTAAAGTTTTAACTAATGATTCTCTTGAGTAACTTGTACTCAGGTCACCATATTCTTGTTCTGGGTAACTTGCTATTTTTCTGCTATGGAGAGACTGTTTGCAGCTAGATCAATAATGTTCTGCCCTGCCATTTAAAAAAAAACCTGAAGCATGAAAAAAAGTTTTGAAAAACGTTTTGAGCCCTCTTTTGTGCTTCAGAGAACTCAGATTTACTTGTGTGCTGTAAGAGCACAGATCTGTTGCTCTGTTGTGCCATTCACTGAGTGCAAGCAGTTTGAATTCAGCGGTGATCATTAAAGGAATGCATGCAAAGGACGTGGCATTGTTGAAGGGAGAAGGTTTGGGTAAGAAGTTGAGTCTGTTTTGTGCATCATGAAAGGCAGAGAAGGATGGAGTGGCAACCTGAGGTCCAGCCAGTACATGTGGGTTCATTTCAGCCTCTGCTCTTGCTGGAGCCTTGATGGAGTGAGGCACAGAGCGATGCTCTCAGAAGCACTTGCCTGCATCTTTAGCTACCTAAAAATGTAAGGAATCTTAGTCATCAACATCAAAACATCCCACTGTATTTACAGGAACTGAAGGCAGCATTCCCATTAAATCCATGCCAGGCATTGAACAAAAGAGAAAAGCAGGAATGAAACCAGCGTTTACTTTCTTTGCCTACAGTACATTCTCTGAGCGGTATTTACACAGCATGAGGAATGTCCCAAAACCAGCCTCATTAGCGGTCTCCCACCACCTCTGGCAGCAGTTTAAGGGAAGACTTCAATGATGACAGGCTCCCAAAGTGCCGAGAACAGGAGACAGGAGTGGCTCAGTACCCTGCGGCACTCCCGTGAACAGCCCCGGAGCGATGTGCATCCCCGGCAGCGCATCCTCCTTCTGGGCTGCACAGCACTCCTGACAGCACCTGCCCCATGTCCCAGTCCCTCTGGAATCCTCCCTCTGGGCTGCACAGCACTCCTGACAGCACCTGCCCCATGTCCCAGTCCCTCTGGAATCCTCCCTCTGGGCTGCACAGCACTCCTGACAGCACCTGCCCCATGTCCCAGTCCCTCTGGAATCCTCCCGGGGGCTGCACAGCACTCCTGACAGCACCTGCCCATGTCCCAGTCCCTCTGGAATCCTCCCTCTGGGCTGCACAGCACTCCTGACAGCACCTGCCCCATGTCCCAGTCCCTCTGGAATAACTGCACTCAGAGCAGCTCTGTTCTACCCTCTTCCACCTTCAGACCCACCCAGATTTCACTCTTTGTGTCTGCGCTGACAACGCAGTTACAGCAGCTTCCATATCACCTTCCCACTCTTCCTTCCAAACTGGCAAACCACCAGAAGCTTTTTTTTTTTTTTTTATTCCCCTAAATTATAGCCAGGAAGAGGAAAAGCAGAGAGATGCCACTGGGTGCTGGGCAGGGCCAGTTTTGGAGGGGTGTGGGCTAGCTGAGCCAGCAGAGCCATCTCCCCCTCCTTGGTGTAGGGAAGGAGTATCTAATGAGTATAACCATAAAACCCTGATGAGTTTAGGATGGGGAAGGGGGTGTTGTGCTGCAGGCACGACTTGGTTCTCTCTGCTGTTGTCCAGGTGCCAGGCCTGCCCACTCTACAACCTCTTTTAAAGGCTTAATTATTTATTGTTTTGTACTCAGCCACAAGCACTGGGACTTGGACTTGGTGGAAATTTTTCATGTGTACAGAAGCATTTGAACTTCAGCTTTGCTCAGGATCACTGTACATGATTTGCCAATCACTAAACATGACTAATGATCAAATAATATGTAAATGTTTTGTGGTAAAATTGATAAAAATCAATGAAAAAAGTCTTAGTCATTCCAATTATTTCCTAAATTCAGTTCATAGGTGACAAATTAATATTTAAGCATATTGGGGGAGAATGTGCCCTTTATTTAAACAGCAATATAGATATCAATTAAAGGACAAATTAGTTATACCTTTTGACTTATGTGCAAGGAAGAGAATTGCTGTAGTATGAAAGAGTTTTTAACTAGTGGGTAGTTTGGTAATTAGAGAACTGTCAGAGCTTGTTATGTTATCTTGCAGCAGTTGGTGTTCAAAATACTTCTTGCCACTCATGATCTGCGTGGGAAGCTGTTAATATGCAGCTAGAGTCTACACAAGTTCAAAGGGTAGAATTTAATTATGATACTGTAAATTCTTAATTTTCAATTACTATGGCACTAGGGATCTGCCCTTGAGAAAGGGCAGATAAAAGACATTTTGGCATTTACAAATGTATGAATAAATAGGAAGGCAAAGAGAAATAATATTTGCAGGATTGTTACATTTGCAAGTTCTCCAATTGCTTTTTTAATTTATTTTTGCTGTATTAGATTGCTAAACAGTTTTCCCGTGTCAACAGTTACAATGCATCATTTGCAGATATTATCTCACTCCAGGCAGCAGTTTCAGGGCCAGCAGAAATAATACTTTGATCTGCTGTGTACTGTAAGCCCACACACAGCTGATGGTCACAAGAGTTATGTACAGCAAATAACTGCCTATTCTAGGAAAAAGCCTTGCTCAGAATCAAACACCCAGCTACCTTGCAGGTCTCCTTTATTGTTGAAATTCACAGGACCAACTTGGCCAGTGTTATGCAAATATTTGGGAGGAAGCTTTTCCAGTTTTATCACAGTTCACCAGTGACCTCACCACCAAACACAGCAGCACAGAAACAATCCTGCTCCACCAGCAGCCAAGTTCCACCCACAGGCTATGGACCATGCTGGCAATGATGGATCACAGTATCCTACTTCCAAGATGATGCTCCATTACTAACTGCAGTTAAGTCTATAGACAGCCCCAGCACACGTGATCACTTTGTATCAAAGATCATAAATTCATTAGAAGCGGTACAAGGGAACATCCTGAAGTCAACATTAATGAGGAGAGCAGAAAAGCAGAGGAAGAAAGGTTGCCTAGGTAAAATAATAATGTTTAAAATGCAAGAAACTTTTGCCCTATAGCAGCACTTCAGCCCTGTTTAGGGGGACAATAGTGAGGACTGGCCTCTCACACAGGAGAGCATCATCCTTGATCTGCCCTGCACACATCACCCAGAACTGACCTTCCAGATCTGCTGCAGGGCTTCACTCCTGATATTCCTGCAGTTCTGAATACCAGAGATGACAGTTCCACAGCTCCTAGTAAAGCTGAGCAAGATCAAACTCATGGAAAACTCTGTGTTCCTCTCTGAAGCTACAGTGGTTTTATTTTATGATGATATTTATGCTACGTTTCAAAATTGTTACCTAGGGGACTGCAGCAAAAATCACATTTGTGGGTGTTTCCCACCATACCTACAAAACAAGAATGAATGTTCCAAGACCAAATATCTAAAGAAACCTTTTATTCAAGCTGAATAAATAATTGTAATTGAGTCCCATGTAGCAGACTGTCATTGGTGGGGGAAGGGCTAAACAGCCATAACGTAAAGTTTACATAGTGTGAGACACTGCAGTGGGAAACTGTGCTATTAAAGTATTTTTCCTGAAGTATTTTTAAAACATTTATAATTTATATAAAAACACCAGGTGGTACCTTTTAAGTTATTTAGCATGAAAGTGCAATAAAAAGCTCCTTAGGTTTTAACAGCATGACACAATAGCTCACACAGTATGTACAGTTAGCCAGCTCGTATTCAGTAGGTAGGGAACAAAAGCACAATACTTAGTGCTCTCCGTCAAATCAAGAAAATGTCATTTCACCACTTATGGTGATTTACATGCATAGCAAGTTGGCCCAAAATGCAGGTCCTTTTTCTAGGAATGGAGAGGAAGCACAAAAGGTCAGAAACATCATAACAAGCACTTAATACAAAGCAGTTTCATTAGGTTTCCACAGATACGTGATGCTCAAGGAAATCCCAGCTGAAGCATGTCCTTCAAGTAACACACATGTAGCACTACCCTAATTTGCTCAGTTATTCAGCAGTGGAGATCATGTCAGCTTGCTAATTAGGCAATTAGCGTCTGAGACATCAACACAAAGAAGCAGGAAAACAACCTATTTCAAGGTGTAGGTGCACAGAAATAATTTCTTTGGGGAGTTGAATTTCCCATTCTGAGCTCTGACTAGTCCCTTGTCTACTTTTTCTTTTTTAGAACAAAAAATAAAACCAAGGCAAAAACCTCTGGTTTCAGGTCCCTCTGTATAATCTCACTCCAAGTCAGTGGGAGTCCAGAGATACAGCCATGGGCAGATTTCATCTCTGTGCCTGTGATTAGTGATTGAGGAGCTGAGAAAACAAAGAAAAGAAAAATAGAAACAAAAGTAATTTGATGTAGGATTGCTGCTTTTTCATGCTCTAGGCCACTGTGTACCATGGCTTTAACTGTGGCACGGACCAGTTTTGAAAAGGAACACAAGAAATAGGAATCATGATTACATCAGCACCCATGGTGCAGGCAAATGCACATCTCAGTATTTGTCCTAAGATTCGTTCTGTTACAACAGCAACAAAATCTCAGCCCTTTCCCCCCTATTACAAGTTCTAACATCTGCATGTGGTGCAAGACCTGCACTTTCCAGAGCTCAGGGAGGGGATGTACTGTGACATTTTGGGTTGCAGGCCAGTTGAAGACTCTTTTGGCACATGGGGAAGAATGGCATCCTACCAATGCAGGCTGTACAAACCAATGCCCTGGCAGGCCCATGCATGCACAAACCTGTTTTGCAGCTGGTGACATCACAACATTATTCTGATTGTTTTGATTTGTCCGGTGCACAAACCCCAAATATATTGGGTAAGGCTGGAGGGGAGCACTTGTTTCCTCCACTCTGGTAGTCAGTGTTTTCCAAGCTGACTTCCACAAAAACAATTTAAAAGTGTTGCAAGGAGGTCTGTCAATAGCCTGAAGTGTTCATAGATTACTTGGTAGACTCCAACACTAATCCAGACAAGCATCATGAATTGGCTGAGGAGAAACCCAATGGTTGTCAATAAACAGCTGAGCCATTACCATCTATTCCTTCAGCTTGATTAATGGGGAGTGTTCAAGTGAGAGTATAATGGCAGTTTCTTTTTGATAGGGAAGTTACTATCATATCTATACTCACTGTCAAATGAAATAAAAATAAATATCACAGAACCAATTTTTAAGCTTACAGAACTCTGCTTTGTGATCCTGGGGGGAACAAAGCTTGAATCTATTCCCAGATCAGAGCAGATAAAAGCATCTTTGGTCATCTTCAGCCATCAAACTCCTGCCCTGGTGCCTGTGTCGCTGGCTGAGCATGGCCATGAACCAGCTGTTTGCAAGCTCCTACCACTGGACAGATCTGCTGAGAGCACTTTGCCCAAGTGCAGGTTGAAATTGCTCAGAGCAAACTGTCCTTGGTGTGTCTCAGGACCTTCCTGCTGGAGGATGGCAGGAGTCTGAGCAGGAGGGTTCACAGCTCACCCCTGGCAATAACCTGCCAAGTTAAGGCACGTGTACCCCAGGCAATAACCTACAAGCGAGCAAGTGCAGCATGTCCACCTAAGGTACACACAGTGAACTCGTGTCAACTGCAGGGAATTTGCCAGAACTGCTTTTCTAAGGTTTGAGCTTTTGTGCTGACTCAGTCACTAGGAAAAAGACAAGTAATGACTCTAAGTGAGTGTGTTCAAAGAACAAATAAGGTGTTTTGTTTTTTTTTTTCCCCCAGTGCTGCATCCCTACTTCTCTTTAGAGGTAACAGCTGAGGATCTAAGAGCATTATACTGTAAATACACCAAAATGGAAATGTTCCTCTGTAATGGAATAGTTCATCACCTAGGCCAGCTTCTCCATTGATTTACATTCCACGTAGCCTCAGGAGCACTGCAAGGGCTGTAAATCAGAGAAGAACAGCATCCTTTGAGTCTAAATCTCCCCAGCCATTCAGAAGTCATGTTAATATGTAGCTAGAGCTGTGGTGTACACGAGGGACTGTCAGTGGGAGCAGCTCCAATCAATGGCATTGAAAGGGAGCGCTGTGGTTAACGCCTGCATCGATCATGCTGAAGAGTGATAAACAATTACAACCATCAGCCAGGATCACTGCCTGGCACACTGCATGAAAGATTTCCATGTCTTTAAGGCTGTGTTTTTCAGAGTTGACTGTATTGTTGTTCAAACTACCCAGTTTTATAAGCCTGTTTTTTTCCTTTCTGTATATGATGAAGCACTAGGATCTGGAGGACAAATATCCTTTAAACCAGTAAGATGAAGATGCACTTGGAAAAATGACTGTAAAAACATGCCTTGCCAAGTGGCAAATTTTCTTCTTTTCAGTATCTCGGACATCTTTGAACTGGATGCCAGGTTACTTTTTTCTTTAACCAGTATAACAATAGGATGGACACTACTGTGAGCTCATGCCTGGGACACACCTGGTGACAGAGGAACAAAAACACAACTCCAGGGACTCAGGAAACTCCATCCTGATGTAATTTGAGAAAATCAGGATTGGAGGTGAAACCAGCTCATTTCCATGGATGTGCTTGATACACAACTTTACCAGAAGAGAATACATTTCAAAGTTTCACTAAGTGAAATAAATACAATTCCAAGTATCTACAGGAAATGGAGCCATTAGAAACATGTGCTTTGTTTTCTCACAGACACACTTTCCATGCTAATTTACACCCCTGAGCAACTAGGAATTTCCACATCTTACCAAAAGGCAGACAAAATCCACTTCAGAGTAGAGATGGAAAAATCAGTGTTGATTTGTGCCAGTGTAGGCTTTACACTGACACGTGTAAAGAGAAGATAAAGGAATTTTCTCCTACTCTTTCCTTTATTTTTGCATTTCACATGGATAGCTCTGAAATTTGGCTTTCCCAGTCCCTATAAAACAGTCCACCAATATCTCAACTGATTAACAGGATAGCTATAAGGACCTGCCCATTCTGGTTCCCTGTGCTGGTATTCAGCTGTGCACACTGGGAGTAGCTTTCAGACACTCCACTTATGAGATGTTTTCCATTTCATCTTTTGAGAAGGAACAACTGGAGAAAAATAGCTTCCTCCCATTAATGGGGGAAACCCCCCCCCCAAAAATCCCTAAAATTAGCAGCTAGAAGAGCAAACCAAATGAAGGGACCAGAAGAAGTGCTCAGGGTAATAAATCTAGAAATAAAAATGGGTACACCTGCCCCAAGAACAGCTCTCCTACTAACCAGCAGCCATTTACCGTGTGTTCAGAACCTGTCCCTGGTTTAGTTTCACCCACAAGTTTATTCTGTAAAACACTTTAAACTGAATTCACAAAATCTCTTCCCTTTCTGAGGCAATCATGGGGCAGCTGAGAGCCTTTTCATACTTTATTTAATGAAATTAACTATGAACACACCTGAATTTGCCTTCTGACCACACCTCCAACCAGGCTAAAAGAAAGAAGACTCTGCTCTGCAATGTCTGTCTGTTACTTTAATGATCTTTGTGGGGTCTCCTGAACAAAACCATACCTGTAATTATTTTCCTGAGGGCTTCAAAAGCAGGTACTCCTCCATCAGTAATTATTCATATGTGACTCATGAGAGCTACTGCTGCCATGGTAGAGGTGGAAGAGAGGCTTTGGATTTTCAAAAAGTGAGATCCCTTCCTTCCATAGTTATAATGGCACTGCTGACTGAATAAATAGGCACTAGGCCTCTCAGGCTCCTGCATTTAGAAGTGGCCATGTAATGTGTATATTTGCCCATTGGGAGGTAAGCACTGTGTGGGAGCCTTGTGCACAAATCTTATTAAATAACTTGTGGGATGCACAGAAAAAGCTGGTGCACCTCTTTAAATAAACTAGCATGAACGTTTATTTACCATTTTCATTTTCTCTGTCAATCAGCTTCAGGGAAAGGAAAAAAAAAAAGTAAATTGTTGGTATTCATAATGCCTCAGTGCAGGAACACTGAGTATAGGGTTGTTGTCTCCAGCATGTTTCCATGCATTTTTTGATAAGATTTGTTGGCTTATCCATTTACACAGCATTAAGGGTCTATTACATATGAATCAAATGCAAATGTTGGCAAAAAAAGGTCGAAAATTCCTCTATACTGCAGTGTTAGAAACCAACAAACAGAAGCACTAACCCAAACAAAACCAACTTCTGGACCATTTGGGAAGGCAGGCTGATTTTCATGACCTCATTAAAACAACTCCCAATTAGGCATAAAATAGAAGATCCAAGATGAATTTTCTAAGGAAAGAAGGAGAATCTCCATCCTCATGGCTGACTGATGTTGTGATTTGAAATGCTTTAAAAATAAAACTCTGTACCACCCTCCCTCACCCCCATTTTAAAATTGTGCTTTCCAAGGCAATCAGGAGTATCTCCTGGAAGAGCCAAATCAAACTACATCTTGTCCTTGAGAATATTAGCTGAGGAATGATTTTTGCAAGCTCCACTCTGAGGCATACATTGATCTGATGACAGCTTCGGAATCTTTAGATAGAGTTGAAAAATGCTTTTTTTTTTCTTTTTTTTTGTAATGCCAGCATGCCTTTCTCCATGAAGGTCCACAGGGTCACAGTTCTTTTGGCCAAAACTAGAGAAATAAACTGTGAATAATCTTCTACTATTTCATTTCGCTATTCCCACTTCTCATGCAAGTTTGGGGGATGGCTCTTGATTTCTTTTTCCTGCCATGCTGTAAGGTAGCACATGATTTTAAGAGATGTCAGTAATTAGGATTATTGAGTTTTTTAATTTGCTGGATTTTTAGTGATTTTTTTTTTAAAAGGACAAGAAAAATTTTCTTCAGTTTTCTTATCCCAGGACAACTGACATTATTTTCTTTATGCTTGAGCGTGGGCACATGGACTGGTTCAAAACTGCATATAGAAGAGAAGAAACGTAATTTATTGCCTAATGAGCTTATTTTCATTTACAAGATAAAGAAGGGTGGAATAGTTATGATAAGAAAGTAAAAATCCTTTAGGGGTTGATCATGGAAACTTCATGTTTTCCAGCCACTTGCAAGACCCAAGGCTGCTGTGAGCACCCCACTTGCCACTTCCATAGAGTTTATATCCTGTAACTGAGAACTTCTCCATAGCTCCCACATGGCTCCCAGCAGCTTCCACTGGCTGGGAATTCTGTATCTATAGAAATCTAACAAGGCATTAAAAATAATAATTCACTGCTAGGAAATCAGTGGGATGCCAGCAAGAACACAAGATAAAATAACTCTTAAATATGTAGATAATTCCCAGGGAATGGAAAACTTCAGTGCTCAGCCCCTCCATCAAAGCTTGCTGTAGTCAATTAGAAGACTTCACTTCAGCTGAGGTCTGTACCTTAGCATGTGGGGAAGGCTCAAAGAAAATGGCTAAGTTGGCTAAAACCTGCTTTTTCTATCATTCCCCAGCACCTTTGTAGTTCAGGTACAAAAATCAAAGAGATTTGTGGTAAGAAAACTAAAAATAAAGCCCTGGAGAAGGCGTTCCTTCACTCTTGCACCTCTCAGACAGATTCCACAGGACTTTACCAGTGAAATCCAGAAGGATGCATCTGGAATCCATACAGCACCGAGCAGCTGAGGTAAAAGAATATCTATGGCACAATTTCTCTTAAATACATCTCACATCTGTCAAAGCCCACTGCAATCAATACTTTTATGACTGTAGCTGCAAGTTGCTGAAGAAACACAGCAGCTATCTTTTAAACTGATATCAGCAAGATATAATGGGATATCGGAATTAACGTTAGCTCAGTCAAGCATGACAGCTTGGTGTAATGACTAAGTGTCAGCTACTTTGAAAGTTTACATCTCTTTTAATTACCACAATTACCCAGCTGACTGGTTTTCAGCTCATACAGCTCCTGGAGGCTCCGAATGAGCAGCAAACTGCAAGGCACAGAAATGTCAGCAAAGTTTTCCACGGCACTGTAAGGATCAGATGTTGATCCTTATCAAACTGCTGTCCCCTGCTAAGAAGCACACTGCAGAACACACTACCACTGCTTGGGGTGGGGAGATATATCCTATTTTTGTTCTCTCACTCAACAGAACAGCTTTCCTAGGAGGTGGCAGCTATGGAAACTCAGTAGATCAAGGTGTTTTCTTACTGCAAGGTCTTCTTGTATCCCACCAAGTACAGGGTGGCTGAAAACCTGCTTGTTTTATTTCTAATTAAGGCTTCCCTGTTTTGTCTGCAGGCTACTACAGCTCTTCAACCCAAATCCTGTGGGTTACACACTAGGTACAAGAACTGTTTTTCCCCTGTGTGCAGGGCCAGGTTGGAAACACAAACCTGACTTTTAATGAGTCCTGTTTCCAGCTAAACCACCTTTCACTTTGTCACCTCAGAACCCCCAGAAGGGAGTGTGTGTGAGGGAGCTCCAGGTAAGCACACACCTGCACAAAAGCCCTTTAATTGGCACTCCTATGCCAGGCCTGGATAAGGCAAAGGGGACCATTGGGACTCTCCAAGTGCTGATTCCAGGGAGGACAAAGGAAACTTCCGCCTGCTGAATGCTGAATTAGACCTTTTCTGAGATGGCATTTTGGAGTAGAATTCAGTCAGGGAGGGACACCTTTTCATCACTTCTGCTGTCCATAAATGTACTTTTGCTCTCCTACCCTTCACCCCCCACATTCTGTAGACTGCATGACTGGTGTGCTCCCCCTTAATGCATTTCTAAGCAAGGATTTCAAGAGATATGAGGAGATGTTTTCATAATGAGGGTAATTACCATTGCATTTTAATGTACTGTAATACAGAGGCATGGTTCAGCAGCTTTACTTTTAGAGCAAGTGTTAAAATAGAGAGCTTTAGATCTATCACAAAATACATCTGTAACTAACCCTTGCTGCCTCATGCCAGGATTTTCTCCTACTAAACACTAATAAGGTGTCCTCTGGCCTGCCTGCTACAAGTGGATGATGCTCCTCTAATGAGTCTGTAAGTACAAAAAAAAAAAAAAAAGGAAATAACTACCTAGTCACTTTGGCCTCATTTTATAAATAGTGCCATCTAATAATTCTAATTGTGACAGAACATTGCCTCCTAGAGATTGATATCACTAGATTACAAAAAAAAAATCAAATCAGAGTGCAACAAAGAACAGGACAGCTTAGAGAAAAAAATAAGATTAGCCATAGATAGGGCCAACTACCAGAACCATAATAGTGTTATAAATCCCATTCCTTTCAATATATCTGACATAGTATACACAGTTAGAAAATAGCAGTAAAATACCACATACAGGTTCATTATTTTCCTTGCCACACACTGCTTCTTGGATAGTTTTGTGAGAAGTCAAGGAAAGGGGAAGAGGTTGTTCTAGGGATGGCGTGGGAGCATTCACTCATCTCTTTTTCAATGAGAAAAGTGCTTATTTTGGACATGCACAGGAAGGCTCTCACAGGAGAGGTGAAGCCACTGACAGAAGCCCTCAGGTACTACTGGCAGCTGTTCCAAAGCCTGTGAACTCAGCCAAGCCCTGAAAATCCTTCTCCAGCCTGTCAAGGCCCAGAGAAGGCAGCTGAGCCTTGTTAGCAGAGCAGCCAGGCAGAATAGGTAAACTCCAGCTCTCCCAAAAAGCCAATTTAGAGCACTATGAAGGGATGCTCAGCTGGCTGGTAACAGGAGGGAGATTGGCAGCCTTGGCTTGGGAGGCAGGGGCCAAGGTAGCCAGGCTAATTTCCATGCCTGGGTGGGCACAGGATGCTCTCTGGGGCTCTGTGACAAAACAAGGCTTGGGATGGGAATGCTGTCAATGGCACCCTGCAAACAAACCCCAGCCTGAGCAGAGCCCTCCCTGCAACACCCAGGCCCTGGGTGAGCTGTGAATTCTGCTGTGCTGGCCTGACCCTGCCAGCAACCCTGCCCATGTCACAGAACCTCCTGCTCAGGGCTGTGCTTCTCCTGGAAGGAAGCTTTTGTGCATAAATAAGTGAAGGGAATCTGGAACAGAACTTCCATGAGTGAGATGTAACTCTGCTAGCAAAGCCTCTGAAAAGTCCCAATGGGAAGCAGTTTAACAATTGGTATCAGAGCTGGTGGGGGCAGCAAATGGAGCAAATGAGAGAAAGCAGCACAAGGTGTAAATTGAGAGGCCTGGGGTTAGTTGGAAGAAAATGAGTAAGAAATCTCCTTTGTTCCAGCTGTCACCTATTGTGATTTCCCCTGCAGGAAAAAAAAAAAGAGCTTTCCAAATGGAGAAGCCATCAATGCAAGCTGAATTTTATGTTGGTACAAAACGACTCTCTTATTAACCTTTCATCTGAGAATCACCATCAGGTTCTTCCTGCACAGTGTCACATCTCTCCCAAACAAGGTGGTCTCTTTTATAAAAATCACACTGTTGTTCAGTGGCATTTTCCAAAGCATGAACCTGGCAGCCTCCTTTGTTTCCCACAGGAGCCCCAACCTCACCTCAATCAATCACTTTCCTAAGAAAACTCTCCTATCCCTCCATGTCTCAAGCCAGCTAGAGCTGGCTGCTGTGAGGAAGGCACACGCACAAGAAACCTGTAAAGAAAAGGGGCTTTACAACTAGGAAATGTTAAGTATCATTAATGCATTAGAGAGCCAACACAGTAGCTGTTGTTGCTGTCAAATGCTTCAGTAATACACTAATCTCACCATCCACACAATTCTGAGTGACTCCCCAGAGAAGCCAGGATTACTGCATTGGCCATATAAAGGTAAATGTTACTTTTCCCATTATGATTCTACCCACAACTTCCAGCACTGCCTGATTAAAATAACTTGGCCCTGACTTTCACAGTATTTTGAAGGTGACAACATTTTTAGACATGACATCCTTCTCCAACAGAGAGTGCAGTTACAGGAGCTTTTTAATGGCTTTTGTAAAGCAATAACTCTGCAACTTGAAGAGAAAAACCCCCAAAAAACAAAACAAAAAAACCCCAAATATGAAAAGGCTGCTTTTATTAATATCCTCTTTTTCATTAATATTTGTATTTTAGAGCTGAATATCATTCTATGAATATCCATGGTAGAGAATTGGGTACTGTGGCACTGAAAGCTTATTTTCCTAATGATTTATTTTACAGGAAGTATCCTTCATTTATTTTATTTAAGATTATTTAAAAAAAAGAAAAAAAAGAAAAAAGATACAAAAACCATTTTGATGTGCTTTTTTAGCTTGCTCAGGTGTGAGATGTCTCTGGCAAGGAAAATCTGACAGTGTTTAGAGACAGAATAATCTCCATCAGAAACCTAGATGTTTCTTCTTGAATATGCTGGGGAATTCTATCAAGAGACCTAGGAGCCCTATCCAAAAGCAGATTTCTGGAGATCAGAAAGAGATGTTTGTTTGGAAGTTTCCCTGCTCCCAAAGCTGCTCTTTGTGCAGCCTGTGCTGGGACCCTCTTGAGCAGAGCCACCACGGCTGACAGAGCTCCCCAGTGGCCTCCTGCACCTTCCTCAGTGTTCTGCTATGATTACATTTTGTTAAACTAGATCAAAGATTTGAAGCTCCTCACAAGTCATAAAAACACAAACACAGTCACAATAAAAGTACTCACCAGCTATCTCAGGAATGGTGGACATCAAGCTCAAGGACTTATTTTTCCTTACATGTGTGAAACTTTCTTAAGGAGCCTAGGAGTATAATTTACAAAAGATTTCTGATTCAATTCCCTTTAACTCCAGCTTTGTCCTTGACTCTTCTGGCAAGAAGATTTTCTTCCCATAATTTTAAAATTTCAAATCACCAGCTCTGCTTCTAGAGCTGCTCAAGTGCAACCCTTCTTTTGGCCAGAATCCTTCACAGGTGAGTTTAAGAGTCTCAAACGTCAGCAAATGAGCTGCAAAGGGGCATCCTATTACCCACTTTATTTCACTTAAGGAAGGACAACAAATTCTCTCTCTTTTTTTTTTTTATTTTTAATTAATGTGGTATTTTCAGATATCAACTTTATTTAGAACTGCCCTGTGGCTAACTTTTATAAGCATTTGTTCAATAAATGCATCTTCCCAAAGTCCCAAGATCAGTATTTGTCTCTTCAACACTGCAGCTCAAGTATTTTTTTGACAGAAATATTTACAGCTGAACTTAAGCCTTTGACAGAAATCTTCCAAGAATATCAGTACATCAAGGATCTCCATTTGAATTAAATGAAGCTACCACTTTTTCCCCTCTCTGCTTCACATGAAAAGATTCCTTTAGAATATCCTATGGAAACTTTTGCAGTATCCTGACTAAATTTTCATACAATTTGTAACTACTTAATTGTAATGAAGTCTGGGGAGAGCAGTACCCACTCACATAAATTAGGCTGTTGGGGACCAGCAGATATTGCTGAGAGGAGACAGATGTACTGGTGAAGCAGGATTGTATTTAAAGGGTTTCTTCCCACTCATTGCAGCCCCTAACAGAGCACATCTGGATGGAATATGGTCCTGGCTGAGAACAATGTGTGTAATGGGTACAGATCTCCATTTTCCCAGCTCCCAGCCAGCTGGGAGTCTATGAGGCCACAGAGGAACTGGGGGCAACCTGGAGCCACCCCCTCAGATGCTGTGGTTGAAGTCAGGGCAGGAGCAGATGGGTTTGTGTGGCTGAGACCTGTAATGGGTTCCCTGGTGCCCCTCCTCTGCACTGAGCAGATCTTGAACCTAGGCCAATGTACACTGAGCTCAGAAGGGTGCTTGAAGTGGCTTAATTAGGGAGAAGCTTTACAAAAGCTGCTCTTGTACAAAAGAAGTCGTTTGTTAGCACAGAGCATAGAAACAATTCAATTGCTTTCCACATTTCCACGTCCAACACGCTCTGCAGAGCAAAGGAGCTCCCTTATAGCTTCTTAAGAAATAATAACAATGGAAATTATTTTAAAAGAGCCTGAGACACCAAAAATCCAGCAATTAAAAGCACCTAATATCATATTCATGCTTTCATGTATCAGATGCTCCCAAACTGTTCTTGCTGCATGCCTGCATTCATTACAATATGTAAAACTGGGAGTGATAGTCACGGTCTTAAGTCAAATTATCCCACATCAAAAATCAGTCTCTGCTCTTCTACTTCAATCTTGTCACGCTGCTGTGGCTCCAAACTTGGCCACTTCCCTTAATACAATTCTTATCTTTAATGCTTCCCTCCCTTCACCCTCCCTGCATTTAAAAATTGCTTTGTACTGCAAAATGCAGCAAAGGATTTTTCTGAAGAAGGGGAAAACCTCCCTGCAGTAATCTCTCCTCATATCCAACTGCCAATTTAGAAACTCAAGGTGTCAAAACCCTCCCAAGGGGCATTTTGCTCCCATATGTTTTTAAATGTTCCCTCCCCAGAGGTGACCCTTCTGAGATGCCACATCCCTGGCAGGAGCACTCTACCTCCAAATTCATCTGCTGGGACCTGACACTTTAATTAGCTGGGGGTGAGGGGCCAGGCACCCACCCTGCTGGTGGGGAATGAGGCCAAAGTCTGTGTTCAGGGGTGACCCAGCACCCTTCTCATCTCAGCTGCTGCAAACAGAAACCACCAGGATTTCCCTCATACGCTTTGGGAATGCCAAGCGGCAGAAAAAGAAATCATCCAAGCTAATTATTGAGAGAGTGGGATCAGTAAATGAGTCACAGCAACAGAAATCTCAGCAAATGCTTGTCCTCTCACCACACTAAAACCTGCTCTTTCTCTTGGGAAAAATCAAAATAATTTCTCTTACTTTAATATTAATAAAAATCATGTCAGAAACACCAGCACAGGCTCACAGAAATGTGACTAAATTTTAGATATGTGGCTTCTTTGGAAAGCTATCCAAACATGCTAAATAATCTTTAATCAATGGAATGCTTTCCACTTGATTTTTTGCATGAAGTGTTTTAAGATAAGAGAGGCTTTTAAAGAACTTTCAGGTTCATTCCAGTCCTATGATACCTCTTCAAAGTTCAGAGCCATGGCTATGCATTCAAGTGCTGCATTACTGAGAAATGCATATCAGCTGGAAAATCAAAATATTATCACATGGGCATAAGGACATTATCTGGAAATGAAGACCAAGTAAAAATTTTGAACACGTACAATAAATATTAGAGAAGAATATTATTGTAAATGAACTGGAGAGTTAAACAGCATTATCACAGTGGAGAGAAACATACTTATTTTTATTCCAAGAAAGAATAGGCGGAATTTCTAGGCAGTGGGTAGGCTGAGATCCTTCCCATTGCATTTGATGACAGACTGGAAGAGGTGCAAACTCAGATAAACAAAATTTTTACTTTGAAAAGCAGCAGGTTTCCTGCCTTGAGAGTTAAAAGATCCAAATCTCTCAGTGATCATTTTTCTGTGGAAATTCTTGGAAGTTTAACTGTGGTATTGTGCCTTTCCCTGCACATGTAGGAATCTGCACCTCTGAAATCAAGAGATGGTTTCAGTGCCAAAACTAAGTCAGGTGAGGTTTATCAATGTGCAGATGTCTACTCCTGGAGGAAAGATGAGCTGTGCAGTTTTAGGGATAATTCTGGCCCTTTGAAGAGGATGAATTGTTTAAGCCCTTTGCTCAGGCACCCAAATGACTCCTGAGCTTCCCCTCATGGTGGAAAGAAACTGGCATTTCTTGAAGGTGGTTCAGCCCATCAGAGATCAGGCTCCTACTCAGGACATTCTGAGCTGCCTACATTTTTGCATGATAGTTTTGTACCCCTGAGTTATTCCACTGCCCTAACAGGATGTGCTGACCACTATCAAAAACCCAGGAGTTTTCACCAAGGGCAGGTAGTATCCAAAAAAGTGTTTTGATACAGCTGCAGAAACAACGAGCAAATAATGTAATAGGCATCGTATAATTATGCAGATCCCATCAAGAGGCTCTGTCTTCTATCAGGCTGACTTATTATTCCACAATATATGACAAATTTCTACTCAAGATGAAAAAAGTAAAGTTTTTCAGTAGAACTGCAGCAAGCCATTAAACCCTGCAGTCTGTGATGGTTTGCAATGTGTCTAACACAATACCAAGGGTATTGCAGGTCTCACTTCATGTCACATCAAGTCATTATTTTTTTTTTATTGATGCATTACATTCTTGGGTTTGGGACAGCAGAAGTTGCAGGGAGGTCTCTGAGGTGCAGGTCTGGGTAAAACAGAGCATCAGGTCATGAGATATTTATCAAGTGATAATGGGAACGACCAAAAAAGAGATGAGGTGGGGACAAAGGCTTCTCCAGCTGGGAAGGTATCGAACACTTGGAGCCCAGAACAGAGAGCTCAGTGGCAGCTGGCTGCCCTGACTCCCTGAAAAATTAATCACTGCAGATAAATGCATAAAAAGACAGCACCTCAATCTGTTTTCCACTGAAGCTGGTGGCTGAATTCCCATGTCTTGCTCCTATCCACCCTCCAGTCTGTGCCACAAGGCCCAGATGTGCTCACAGCAGTCCTGTTGTTGTGACAGAATAACACCAGTGGATTTGTGTGTGCTGCCTGCAGGAAAAATCCACAGGACCTTGTCCCACCACTGCTCTCCTCTTGCTCCTTCTGCACTGTGCAGAATGAGCTCCCAGCTTTTGAGCCTTTGCAGTATCAAAATTCCAGGTTTGGCCACTCACAGGAAACTCACCTTGAGGAATTTACTGCTATTCCTCTGGATACAAAACCTGATTTATGCTATATGCACTGAAGGTGCTGGAGCTGTTGCACAAAGAGCTTTACCATCAGCATTTCCTGGTGTTAGCAGATACATTTAGAACCCTAGACTCTTCCAACACTGGAGAAAAATTTCTCACTAATCTGCCACTGTTTTCAGTGGGCATTTTTAAAACCAACGGTTTCCTACACACAATGCAAGAGCACTTAATGATTTCAGAGTAATTACTTGAGCAAGTACCAGAGTCGACCTTGCAAATATGCCTTGGTCTAGAAAGAGTCATTCTATGAATATTTTAATTGATAAAACCATATTGTAGAAATGTTCATAGAAAATTAACACAAGTGGAGCACAGAATAGCCAAAGGAAATTAATTTACAAGTGTGATAGCATGAAAATTCCCAGGAGACACTCAGCAATTGAACTAACCCTAGTTATATGAGCTCTCTCTGTGCTTTCAACATCAGCATTGCACTTGGAAGGAAAATTCTTCTACCTGCAGCAGAGCAGCAGATGCATAAAGGGCTGATAATGAAGCCCAGTTAGAAATATTTCTATGCTGCCTTGCACTTGCAGCATAAATACCAAACTGTGGGAAATGGCAGCAAGTTCCTACTCAAGGATGAGTTCACATCAGAAAGTACCTGCTAGAAGTACCTTTACAGTCTAAATAGGACAATGCCACTTGTGTTGTGAAAAAGAACATTTAACAGTGTGCAGCTGTGTAATTATGGGCTGCCAGCAGCTGATACAACTCTGTGCTGGCATAACTACTGTGCAGACTTCACATTTACTGAGCCAGCTTTTTGGTTTAAGAAAAGTGGTTGTAAAGACAACACCTGACAGAAGCATGGGGATCCCTGGGGAACAGCTCTGGGGAAAAGCAGGGTGGGATGCTACAACTGATAGGGCTGTGCTGAAGGTTTTCTTACCCCTTGCCCTGAGGTCTCCAAGCCCCCCACTCCCCTCCCTCCCTCCAAGCCCCATCATGTCAAAGACAACACCCATGAGCAAGAAGGTTTTCTGGAAAAGAGAGCTGCCTTACAGCAGCAATGAGCTCTTTGGAGGCAAAAGTTTTGTGGAGACCTTTTCTCATGCAAGAGTATTGTTAAGGAGGTGAATATTGTTTTTGTGCTAATAGGAGTGAAATGGGTTGAATTAAGTTGGAAAACAGCCACTATATTTAATTATCAGATAAAAATCTGAGTTCAGGAGGCACAATTGTACATGTAGCAGCACCTTGTGAAGTCAGGGAAGCTTTGCTATTGGCTCAGCAAGCCAGGGTTCCCCTCTGTGCATACACCACAAGACCACAAACATTTCATAAATGATTGCAATCAAATCCAAATAAATATATTTAATAGACCAATCTTCTCAAGACTGATTCTGAAGAAGCTCTGTAAAATGATACGTGCCTGTACATATAAAACACAGTGAAAAAAGGGCCCTTTTCTTTTACGTTTTAAATTACTGAATACTCCAGACTGGTTCCTTTGATTTTAATCTAAAAGGCTGAATTTTCAGATTGCCTAAAGATAAATGAATACTCGTCATCTGTACCACTAACATTTTTCTAAGATATTGCTTCTCCTTTTGGCAAACCTGCTAAGATTTGCTTCTCGTTTTTATCTTCTGTTGTAAAACTGAATTTGTTTTGAATGACAAATAATTCATTACAGAATTCATTTTTTAACTTTTCTTGCCTGAAACATCTTTTTGATGGTTTCAGGGCATTGTTCTAGCCAAAGTATCAAATCCACTCTTCTATTTATTCCACTGCGCAGTTTTGTGTTTTGCTCTGGCAAGCTTCCAGCTGAATTAATCTGACATTCACTGATCAATCAAACTGTCTCATTACTACCTTCTGCCCGCCTTGTCATCCTGGTCCACTGTTGACAGGAGTAAGGAGTGAACATCCACAGGGTCACCTTCAGAAAAATCTTTCATTTAATTGTTGCAGACCTACTGCCAAGCCCTGAGGTTATCTGCAATGTTCCTGTGTGTCTCTCTTTTTCTCTTTACAAGTGTAGTGAATAATTTTACGTGGGCTCATGCCGTTCACAGATGGAGCCACTCCAGCAGAGTTATTTAAGCAGTGGCCTCAGTAATTACCCTGAGTGCTTGCATGAGGAGGGTTGTTTTATCTCAAAAGCCACATGAGTGACAGGCCAAGTAGACCATTCACAGAAAAGGGTTCAGAAAGTGGTACTGAGGAAGACTGACAAAACTCTCACTATGGTATTATTTATATTCATTGTGCAAGAAAGCCACTTGCCTTGTTTCCTTGTTATATAGTAGATTCTTCCAATTAATTACCATTTATTATTTGTATTTTTATTATTATTTATGAGTGCCAAGTGATATGCCCAAAACACTAGCATGGCTTACCAGAAAGGGTACTCCACCAGAGGATCTGCAGTTTCTGCTTTCATTTATACGAACTGGCTCCTGTAGCATTGTTATGAACTTCTTGTGAAACTAAAACCTATAAACCTATGTGTCTTGTGCAGGACTTAGAGCATTTGGAAGGTGCAATCTGCTTTTTTCTTTTTTTTAAATGGGTTTAAATTTCCCACAGGAAGACACATGTTTAAACATTCTATGATATTTTTTCATGGAGATGTTTAGTGTCATATTTTACATGGATCACCAGTGCATTCCTACACATTGCTGGAAAGTGAACTGAACTCCTTTATATTCTCCTGAGACCATGATAGCACAGGTTTGTTTTTTCTTTAGTTACACATATTCATGGATTCTTTTGGCTTAGGAACATCCTGTCATCCATTGCTATCCCAGATCACATAACACTGATCCTTATACACCATTAGGTTTCCTAGGCAGCACAATTCTACCAGATTATGAATCTGATATTTCAGATTGCTTTTGTCTGGAAAACACATAATATTCCTCAGGCTTATTGTAAGATTTGGGCTGCTGTGGTGGAAAAGAAAGCATGATCTGATGGAGAGGATTCATTCACTTCAATGCATTACATTTTATGTTGAATAACTTATCCTCTTTTCCTCCTATTTTTTAGAATTTTTCAATGACAAAGTAATTTCCATCATGCATAGAATGACTTTTTCCTTAATAAAACTTTTGTCTGAGTTAGGTGCACGTGTTTGGAGTTCAGTGTCCACACAGCAGCAAACACATCTCAACACTGCAGATGTGCAAACTGTTGATTAATAATGACACAGAAGCCCCACCACTGCCACAAACTAGGCAGGGATGCTTCAATATGAGAGAAGCTGTGCAAGGAATGCGGTGGATGTTTCAACAAGTCAAAGTCATAAGACATCTTGGGACCAATTTACTGCATACTTAGAAACCAAAGGGTGTCATTAACTTTAAGAGGAAAGCTCACTCTGCAGTAAAACAGAAGCCATCAAACTGGAGATGGGAGAGTTAAAGGAGTTATTAAAAGGATGGCAAGTCCTTTGGCTCCTGCTGCACTCCCCAAGTGCCAAGGGGAGTTGAAATTTTGCTGCTCCAGTCCTAGAGAAGGTGCTGATCCACTAAGAATTTGTGAGAATGTAGGGTTAGGTCTGCACAAGGGGTGTCTGAAGCAGAAATAATAATCTGCAAAACCATGAGACTAGCAGAGACAAAGCTGGGAGAAAAGGAAAAGTTGGGTCAACAAAAAGTGTTTTTGTTAAGATTTGTAACACTGATAGGAACATTATTAATTCATTGGGGTCTACCTTATGACATGCAGGTGGAATAAAAACAAACCCAAATTTGTTTTTTGTCATTCTGCCTGATACAACAAATGTTTTCTGATACAACAAAAGTTTTCTATGTTCCTGGATCTAAAAAACAGTTTAAAGGAGATATTTTGAGTAAAGAAGATATTTTGCCTTACTTGAAATGAGCAAATGTTTGGTTTTCTACCTGTCACACAATGACTCCCTGAACTCCCTGTCCCTATGTTTGCAAATCCATAAAAAGTTCAAAAAATTGCCAAAATAACCTGCTGAATTGATCATAGGAGACACCTACCCAACCCAGCATGAATGCCACAGCCCAAGCAAGGGCCACCCACCAAACCCTTTCCACCACACTCAGTCCCACACTCACCATGGACCAGCCCCGTGTGCCTCTGCCAGACAGCAGGGGAGCCCCTAGGAAACAGAACCAACGGAGAGAGGAGGAAAAGATCTCTATAGATCTCTATACACCACTTTTAGTAATATTTGATGCCATTTTTAATCAGTTCATGTAAATTTGGAGGCTTGCAGCTTCTCTGCGCAGTTTCCTCTCGGCCAACTGATCAGGCCTTTGCCAGATCAGAAAAAGCTTGTGAGAATATCAGTCCCACAGGACATGGAAATAAACTTATGAATCACTTGCTAAAAAATCAAAGAAAAGGGGTCATGGAATACTTAAAATTGGCTTATGAAAAGAGGACTTGAGCATCTTTTCATTATTTTCATGGCACTTTTCTGAAAATAGGCTGTAGCTTTGAGAAGCAGTGACTCTCATTTCTTTTTTAATCTGGTGTGGACAAACTTTGTTGTCACATCTCCTGATTTTGAGCTGTAGGATAGGCAGTTAGGCAGGCATGATAGACAAAGGAGAGCATGTCAGAGATTTTACTTGAAAATACTTTGCTCTGATGCAACTTCTTAGGAAAGAGCAGAAAATTTCTCCTAGCTTTGGTAGTCTAAAAAGACATCCCATTTCCAAATAAGAAGCCATGGTCTTAATGTAGCTGATGAGAAATTACTGATTTGTTCCAAGGGATCTTTAATCAGCAATGTAAAGGGACATTTCATAGAACCACAGAATGGTTTGGGTTGGAAGGGAACCAAAAGTTCCAACCCCCAATTTGCAGCCCCCACCTCCACAATTTTTATTGCATATTTTTCTAGCTGCTGCCACTCCTGTTAGGGGCTGTTGTGTCATCTGCCAAAGGTGTTTCCAAGGTCTGTTTGCCCAAGTAAAGTCTTGCCAGCCCTGAATTGCAGGTTCCAGACTCAGGCTCTCAGCCTTGCATCCTGAACACCAAGCCCAAACCCATTAATTCAAGCAGAACTGCAGAAGTACAATCCTGTTTCCACTAGGTGCCAAGAAAGATATTTGTTGACATCAGGGGAATGCTTCAATTTTGTTTTCTACAGTTAAAGCTATAATAAACTGAGAATCCTTTTATTTTCCTTCTTATTTACAGTACAGAGTTGCAAGACAGATGGTAAGAACCCATCTAGCATAAAGAACACGGTAGCTTTAATTGGCATTTCTGTTAAAAGGATTACTGTTTGATAAAGGCTTGTATCTTCCCCTGCTAAAGGGAGGAAATTAGATCTTTGATGGAGGCTTAGAATTGTGACTGAAGAAAGTATATATATCATTTTTGGGGATGGATGGTTTATTTACAGCTGGCTCTGTAGCATTAGCTTATCAATTACCTCTCAAAATGTGATTCACCTATCTGGAGAAAAAAAACAAACATTGTTTTTATTGTCTCTAATGACCAGTTCTCACAGTTCTTGTTATTCCCAGCTGCAGTAAAACAGTTCTAATGACAGAAGTTTCAATGTATTCTGCCAAAATTTTACTGCTGTCAGCATAGAGTCAGCATACAACTCTCCATCCTTCATTTTGTGTGATACCTCTTTCAGAGTGCACTTATATTCATTATGATGAGAGAAATGTTGGGTATTTTTCCCAACTGCTTAATCTACATAGCTTTATAAATGTATATGTTTCTATAAAAAACCAAACAAACCTCGAGGAACTGTCAAGAGGACTGAATAGGTCTCACTGAAATTGAAGACAATCTGTCATCCAAAGCTCACACAGGAAAAATCCACAAAATGCCCATTAGACAGACAAGAGGATACAAAACAGATCCCAAACACTTTCTATCACTGAAAACTTAAGGATTCAGAAATCTCTCAGAAGCAACTGTTTGTGCACAAATCTCACACAGTGCCTGAAATATTTCCACTGGGTGATTTTAAGGGGATCAAACCTGGTCCCAATCCACCATGTTTCCTTCCCTTTGCTCACCAAAGCCCTGAACTCAAACCCACAGTTCTAACACCATCAATAAGTAATGTCACTTACTGGAAGACACACTTTCCCACCTACCTATGTCAAACAGAAAGATAATTTTAGGGAATTTCCTCCATTGTCATTGATTGGTGACAAGCCCAACTCCACGAAGGAGAAGACTGGCTCTTACTTTTTCCACTGTCTTTGTGATAATTTGCATTTTTTGCATTATCAGTGACAAATCCAGATGGCAATAGCCACATCTTGGCACAGTATGAGTAAGCATCAATAAGTGTGGCCATTTCAGTAATCTTTGAAGTGTAAAACTTTTTACCTGGGAGTGACTCCTCACTGTCTTCTTCCCTATTTTCTCTTTCTTCAGCTGTTTACTGTTCAAGTGTTGGTAAATGAAGTCCTCCACACAGCAAAGGTTGTAAGCATGTGAGTAACATTAAAATGGCCTGTCAGCAGTCTCCAGTGGATTTCATCTTGGGGCTACTGAGGTGCTTAATGTTCAGCATGAATTAATTGCTCTGCCAGCTTAGAAGGTCTGTTTGCCATGTTGTGCCTATATTACTGCTGTAAGTTAAATTACCACAGTCTATAAAACACCTTGTAGTCCATTTCTTCTGGATGAAAGGAGCTATGAAGAATAAATTGCAGTTTCTGAAACACAAACACCCACCTGAAATGATTATAGGAAAATGGTTGTGAATATATTTCTGTTCCACTTTAGTGTTGCAAAATTCACTGCATTCTATTTGTATCAGATAATTCCATCTTGCTAATTTTCACGTTTCACAATCACCAATTACAAGGAAAATGTCAAAATAACAGGAAGATAAGGCACCAGAGGTATCATCTGTCTATCAATAAGCTGTCTCTATTCATAACTAAATTTAAAATACAGCTCAGATACCGCATGTCAGAAATCAAGGTAGAAATTTTCAAACACTCTATGAGAACTCTGATTCAGACTAATTTTAGAACACATTAGCTATACATTTGAAGAAAGAGATGGAGCAAATATGTTTGTGCTAATATGGTCTTCAATCCCACATTTCAAGGGGCATAAAAGCATGTCAAGCTCTTCCATCCTCTTTTGGCTCGCCTGCAAGGAAACTGCATTAGCAAGTGGCATAAAATCATTCCATTTTGAGCAGTAACCTGACCCTTTGTTTTCAGTGGTGTCAGAACTGAGAGCTCAAAGGGACAATGGGAAAAGATGGCACCCTAGAGACAGACAGATCACACATTTTTCCTATCAATCAAATCATCTTTGTGCTCAGGTGGACTGAACTCAAGAGCGTGGCTTGAATTAGACTTGCTGTCATAAATTTAGCTTGTTTGATGCAGCAACTACACATGAATTGCAGAATTAAGAGTTTCTCAGTGATGTATTGAGTGTGATACGTTGCTCTTTGGATCATCCAAAATAGCTTAGAATTAAGCAGAAAAAATTGACTCTGACCTTGCAGACTGGTTACTGATGTGCTCTGAGGTACTCTTGGGTGAGATATTTACATATAAAAATATAAATACATCCCATAATATTTTGCAACCTTGATCAGAAATAATGCAGGTGCAGTTGTACATGTGCATGAAGGTCCTGGGCAGTCCAGGCAGTAACACCCACAGAGGGAAAGGCTCAGATGCTCAGCCATAAGTGGCTGTGCATGTATTGGCAGTTATTTGGCAGCTGAAAATATTTAGAGATATGTGTTTGACTGATTCCATCTTGTAATCAATTAAACTGACAACATCAGTTTTACTTGGCAATTTGGGAAAAATTATGTGGAAACTATTTGCTGTCTATAATTCAGGACAACCAAGGGAATTGGAGGAAAACACAGTTTTCTTGTAATGTACCTAAAGAAAACACCAGAATAACTGAAAAGCCATCTGTGACACAGAGCTTGCAGTGATGCTGACAGGACCCACAGTGCTGAGCTTTCCAGCAGAGAGTGGCTGAAGTTAACAGGACCATGAGCCAGACAGAGCATTGTAAATCACTGAACAATGCAGTGTTCAACCACTGGAATGGGCTGTCCAGGGAAGTGGAGGAGTCACCATCCTTGGGAGTGTTAAAAAAATGTGTGGATGTGGCACTTGAGGATATGGTTTAATTTTGAACATGGTGCTGACTTAATGTTTGAGGTCTTTTCTAATCTCAATGATTTTATGGCTCTCCTTGGTGTCCATGGTCCTCCCAGTATGGGGCTAGAACTTGCCTCCCAAATACAGTCCACAGGTCTGTAAAAATCAACACTGAAAATGTGGCTGCAGAGGGGTGAGAAATGAAGAGTTATGGGCAAGAGGAAGGTATTTATGACTGGTATTTGAAAATAGATGGAGATTACTGCAGTAGAGTTACAAGCACAGGTTCTTCCTGAGGGCTGGGACTGCAAAGGGGACAGAACTCAAACCTCAGCAGCTGTGCAGGGTTGGGAATTGGCAAGAAGTTTCTGGAACAATCAAGAGATGAGTCCATGAGAAGGTTTGCAACCTTAATCTGCTGGAAAGTGCCATAGACAGTTACTGGATATTCTGTTTTTTGGGCTGCATTGTTTAATCCACTTCCCTGAGCAATAAACTGAGTAGAGATAAAATGAGATGACATTCAATGTGCAGTGACATGCCTCATGATGGGTAGGTGGGAATTTGTCATTAATTTCTCATTTTGATTATATATAATAAAGAATATATGTATGTAAAATACAGCTAGATAGATACATACATAAGAGTCTTTGCACCTGGTCCGTGGGAGCATTGCAAACTTGTAAATATCATTTAGTGATATTTAACAAACCAGCCAGGGTTTGACAAAAATAAACAGCACCAGTGTGAAAGAAAGCAAGAATTTTCATTAAACAACATCTTACAAAATGAGTTATATTTAACTTCTTTATACCAGCAAAAACTCCAGTGCCTTGGCACACAAACTGTGGTATTTTTCTTGGCACACTCTATAGGTTATGTCTTGTGCAAGGAGGAAAAACTTTGGTTTTTCATTTAAGAATTAGGATTTAGCATGAACTAAATTTTTTAAATATACAATTAAACATATAACATATAAACACAAATATTGATCTGTGGTTACATAAATATATATTTAAAAAGCTTCAGAATACACACATTTCAAATGTGCACATCTATATGTACACATGTGGATAAGCTTGATATTCAAGCCTGTTCCCTAGCTACCACAGAAACAGAATTCTGCTACATTTTCAAAGCTGGGCCTCCTATCACAAGGTTTTCTCTTGGAGTCTTGTAATAAGTAATAATTTCAAAGCATTGGAACTAGGTTTTCAGTTTTTAGCTGGGGAAAATCAGCGTAGCTCTGTATCTACAATCTGGAAAGTCACAAACAGGTTGGCCAATGCATTCAAAGCCTTAAAAAAATAGCTTAGCACACACCAGTTCATGCAGGGTGAAATTTGTGAAGAGTCCCTGGTTACTGGCCTGGAGAGGGCTCTGCTATCACCCCTATTTTTGCTACAGGTGAAAAGTAACAACTTAGGAGTGCTGCTGACTTAGTTGTACTACTGCTTCTGGGCATCCTGATAATATTAACTGAGCCATTCAAGTATATTATAGATCTATTTAGATATATATATCTATCTCACATATGTCAAGACAAGTGTCCTCAGCAAAATAAAACACAGACAAAAGCCATAACCATGTTCATCAAGACTAAGTCAGACAGTAAGAAGGTGAAATGCTGAAACTAAAAGCCAGGCTGGCATCTCCCAAGAGTCCTGCTCAGTCTCAATAGCAATAACCCCTCACTTGAAATAATCCCTTCTCTACTCCCTCTCCTATTTCCACTATCAGTCTAGAGATTTAGGAAATTAGATTCAATGCCTTGGTTGGAAAATTCCCATTCCATGTAGACTCTGGGGTGGAAGGCAAGCCAAACTCCCCTTATGCTCTTTTTCTCTCCAGAACTGCTATGTTATTTGTTACTGTCATTATGCTAATGAAGTCAGGTTGTCTGAATGCTCTCCTATTTTTTTCATAAAACACATATAACAAAGAAGTAAATTTCAACAGTGATTGACTGACAGCTGTCAAGTAACACACACAGCAGTTCAGGTACCAGGAATTGCTGCTGTTTGTCTGGGCATTATAAAAACCTATTGCAAAAGCTGATGTTTTTTGAAATGATCTTCTGAAGCAAGAGCCTGGCAAAAAAAATATTTTTGTAATTTCATTCGCTTTCCCCTGGTTTTCACATGCAAGTGAAGGTGAGCAAGGCAGGGCTGTTCTGATCTGATATTTATGTAAAGAAAATGTAATGCCAGTCTGCAGTGTTGGGTGATTTTCTTGAGCAAAACCTTCATGCTAAGCAGTCACTTCCAGACTCTTACAAACAAACACTAACTGTGCTCTGCAATGTTCTCGTGACTCTTTTTTCAAGTATTTAATAAATTTCAACACAGCTCTATATATGGCAATAATCAGCACTTCACTTCAAACCACTTCATAGTAGTGAATAATTTACCCTAAATAAAGCATCCCATTTTCCCTCCTTGTGAATCATTCACAAGTAGGTTATCATTTAAAAAAGTATATTTTTGTGCACAATTATTTACCATATAACTTCTGTAAACAATTAGTGTTCCTAATTTTATTTTTAAGTGATCAAATAGAAGTTTAGAACAGCACAAGCTGGAGTGGGGTATGGTTAGCACATGCCCAGTGGGAGCTAGATAAATCTGATGCCAGGATTATGGGAATTCCTGTCCTATTCTTCTACTACTCTATATTATTTATTAAAATGTTCCATTAAGTTACAGTTTCAGTTATGAATTTGATTATGAAATAAATAAAGTATGCCTATATATAGATAAATCTGTAAACCAAAGCAATATTTCATTAAAAAGGGATATTTTATGTAAGAAAACTTCTCAATTAACACTTTAAAGCATTAATCTAAATTAAATCTTCTATTAAATGGATCAGGATCTCAGCTAACCCAAGCACAGATAACAGTAGCTTGGTCAGAGCAGGAATGCTGATTTACTCCAGTTCAGCCTCTTCCTAATGATTCAGAGCTGTTGAACGTGAAACTCCCACACCCTTTACTTGTCAAAAGCTCTGATCCAGAAAACATTTAGAGGACAGAAAGTGGAGACAGGAGTCCCAGCCATGCTGGGGATCTGCCAAGGCAATAGTGGTGTACAGCTGGGAAGACAACCCTTAAAAGATTTAGCATTTGTTAGTCACAATTCAGACTTCTAAGAAATGAATAGTGTAAAGTTATTTTTGGTGCACGCATTCTAATGATGCCACATAAAGTTGGTACCATAGACAAAAAATTTTAAATGAACCAGAAGAAAAACATGGCATTACTTATTTGTACAGCCTCAAAACAACAAGATTGGTGGTTGCTTCAGCTTTTTACAAGTCTCATTTTTTGTTCTGTATCATGAGAGAGCAGATAAAAAAATAAACATGCTGAAAGATATTTTTGCATTTCCTACATAATAAAAATTTCCACTGAAATTCAGGCACAGGAAGTCATCTCTACTCCCTCTGTTCTCTGTTCTTGAGAAAGATGCCAAGGTCATTAGGTGCCAAAAGACACATTTAAATGCCTACAGAGGTTGAGCTCCCTGGGAATTTGATGCCTGGCTTAATTACTAGTCTTGAAAATTGCTATCTCTATCTTAAGTTGCTTTTATAACCTCGAGATTTTGGCCTTAAACTGCTCCTGAAAACAAGATTTAGAGATATAACATACTGTTGGCATTTTATCTGGGATCTCAATACCAAAGAATGGGCTCCTATTATTGAATAATTAAGGAAAAACCATAAATTATTCAGGAGAGCTGTGTTTTCCTTCCCAAAGGAAGCTGTTATATCCCAAACATGAGCCTGCAGACAAACAAGCTCCAGTCCTGCTGAGTTACAGCCACCCCAAGCTGTATGACAGGAATTGCTGCCACTGCTGCATCTCCCCCTGGGCACCCATCTCACCATGGCACAGGCAGCTGCTCCAGGAAGGACCTCAGGGAGAGGCTGCAACCAAGAAAAGGGGGTTCTGTCCAGTTAAACCCCTCTCCTGCACTGCCCTCGGAATGGACCTTTCCCTCCTCAATGTCCAGAATGCCTAGAGGGGCTTAAAATCCTTTACCTGGGGTTAATTCTGCCTGAAATGACCCTCACTCACACCTGACCCCAACCCCTGCATGAGACAGTGTCTGACACCCATTCCAGCTGCAGCCCTGCTTGCCTTGATGTGGTTTTAGTTTCTAAAACATCAGTTCAGCTGTTCAGCAGATCAGGCATGGACATCAGGCACCCCAAGGTGACAGCAGCCCCCCCAAGGTGACAGCAGCCACAGGAACTCCTGCAGGATGGGTGCTGTAGGAGAGTCCAAAGTTATCATGGAATCATGGAATGGTTTGGGTTGAAAGGAAACTTAAAGCCCATCTTGTTGCACCCCTTGCCCCGGGCAGGGACACCTTCCACTGTCCCAGGCTGCTCCAAGCCCCAGTGTCCAACCTGGCCTTGAACATTCCAGGGACTGGGCAGCCACAGCTGCTCTGGGCAACCTGTGCCAGGGCCTCACCACCCTCACAGGAAAGAATTCCCTCCCAAAATGCTATCTAACCCTGCCCTCTGTCAGTTTGAGGCCATTCCTCCTTGTCCTGTCCCTCCATCCCTTGTCCCAGTCCCTCTCCAGCTCTCCTGGAGCCCCTTTAGGCCCTGGAGGGGGCTCTGAGCTCTCCCTAAAGCTTTCTCTGCTCCAGCCCCAACACCTGGTTCTGCTCACATCTCCCTCAGCTGCACCAGGTCTTGTCTGAACAGCAATGCAAAACACTTTTCCCACTCCCTTCCTCTGGCAAAGGCAAATATGAAGGTCCTAAATCATGCTCCAAAATAGCAGCTTTTTCCTCCCCTCACCTACAGGCTTGATGCCTTGTGCCGATATCTTATTAATTAATTAAGGTTAGTTGAGGTCAGGGCCTGGAATCTGAGCAATTAAACTGTTTAGTCCCCTGCTAAAACAAACCCTGTGCACGAGGCGAGCTGCCAAGGCTGGAATTTGTGAAATTTGACTCAGGAAAGGAGGTGCCCTGTGCCTGTCCCTTAGGGCTGCTCAGGGCTGTGCCGTGGGCTCAGGGATGGCACAGAGGAGGTAGAAAGAAGTCCTGCTGACTTTAGTTTTAAGGATGACTTTTCCTGTCCTTATCATGAACTTGAATATCTGCTATTTTAATTTTAAAGCCCAGCTCTTGAAATGGAGTGATTAGACATAATATCTCACCTTTGACAAGAGAGCCTTTGTGGGTTCAAAGATGAGCTTGAAAATGAAAACTGATTAAAGCCTGAAGGGTCAAAGCCAAGGATGGAAATGAGAGTTACCTGACACGGATTTCTTTTCGAAGATCACAGGCATTTAATCCTGTTGCACGATTCCTGACTTCTATAATTTAGTGGTGCAGGAGCAGAACATGCAGTTTGTGGAGGGACAGAGGTGACCTGGGCTGGGGAGGAGGGGGAGCAGGGATTCTGCTCCAGGGTGATGGAGGTGAGGCCAGCTGCCCCCATGGCCCCCAGACATTTATCACTACCTGGCCTGCCATAAATACATAAACAGACAGATCACTTGTGCTGTAGACAGCAGAGAGCCACCAGCTGTGAGGATTGTACTCATCACTTTAAAAATTAATGGTGTTTTATTGTGAGGTTTTTTGGTTTTTTGCAAAACTTCTTCGTATTCTTCAGGAAAATGAAGAAGAGCTGGAGAACAACCCAAATGCTGCTATAAACAGAAAATGAGCATGCAGCTCATGGACATCATATCACAGCTGGACAAAGCCCCTGGCACTTGGATCTGGATGGATCATGCTTATTACTGCTTGGATTTTCTGCCAGTCCCAGGAACTTCTGTATTTTGCCCTTGTTGTTAATGAATCCAAACTGGTTCTTAAGTGATCTAGAAATTTTTAGAAAGTCCATTCCTTCAAAAACCCTGAGCTCATCCCAAGGATAATCCTGTAAGTGGCTAGAAAGGTTGTACTCACAGGATTTTATTCCTGTGAAAGCCTTCTAGACTTTCCAAGGTGTAACAGATTAAAGGTCATTTAAATAATTATAGTTGATATAAAATTGAAAGAGCCTTGATGGTACCTCCCCAGACACACAGTTTGAAAAAAACTTTTTTGAATTAAAAAACCCCAGAGTTATTTGCCCCAAAAGATTTATGTGACCCACTAACCCCTGCAGTGTCATGTATCTTAACTAATTAACTCTGCTCTTTATTGATCAGAAAAAAAACCCTACCACAACAAAACAAACAAACAGCAGAAAAAAAACCCAAAGGATTTTCCTAAATAAAACAATTATTTATGAAATGCTTTTGACCAGTTTACAGCAAGAACATGCAAAGCCTCAGTGAACCTGGAGCTCAGGGATATGCCACGGGAATCTGCCTCCTGGGCAAAACACAGACTTGGAAAAACACTGTCAGAAACTCAGAGTTCCCACCTCCTATTTGAAAGGTTTCTGCTCCAATCTGGAGCTGCTCTGCTTTGACAGTGATCCAGTCTTCCTTTTCTCATCTCACTGGGTGGAATGTGGGCAGAAAGAGCTCACTGAAGACACAGGGCTCTTCTTCACACGCTGTGAGGACAGTGTTTGAGGGAGAAGAAAGGAAATGTATTTCTCCTTCCTGCATTTGACAAACAATGAAAGGAATCTGATCATCAGAAAGCATTTTTGGAAGCAAAATTTTCTGCTCGCCTTTCAGCTCTTTCATACCTGATGACAATACCTAAGGCTAACACCTCCTCCTGCAATTTCCTCCAGCCCATTTCCTTCCCAGTTTGACTCCCATTCCCCAGCTTTTGATACACAGGGTAGAAAGTGGAGACATGAGACTCAGGGACAGCTCTCTACATAAATACTGCTTGTGAACAGCCTCCATTGGTGCCATGGACATGCAGAAGGCTGTGGCTATAAAAACCTGCTCCCTCCAGGGAGGAGGATGACAACAACCCCAAGACAAGCAAACCCACTGAGCAAAGCCATTGAATAAAGTCAGAGATCCAGTTCCCTCATGTATTCCTGCCCACCTGAGTTTTTACCCCATAAGTCCTTTATAATCTCTGTGCCCAGAGATAAATGCAGGGCAGAACTGCTTTTTTTTTTTTTCTTTTTTTTTTTTTTGTCAGAGCTTCTTGGGTCTAGCACAGGTCTGATGTCCCTAATCCTTCTGTGTTCATCCTCTATACCCAAAACGAGAGGCCTTGATGCAGGAAAACACTCGAGGGGCTGCTTGATTTATTTAGGCATGTTCTTGCAATGCTGAGTGAATAGCTGAGCAGACTTGGATTTAAGAATATATTTAAGTATGGGACCAGAATGAGGAATGCAGCTGCAGCAAAACATGGTGAAAACATGGCTAAAACTGTATGGCAGATACATGTTACAAACTGGGAAAACACGATGGCCAAGCTGTCATCTGTGCAGATGGTTTTCCTCAGCCAGAAATCTGCTTTATTCTGACACATAAAAAATTAAAACACCTTGCTAAAGAATCCTCTGGTTTACAAGACAAGCTGTTCTGAAGAGAATATAAATGTGTTGGCTGCTTCATTGGCAGTCTATGCTTCAGATTTATTTTTTTAAGATATAATGTCTGAAGCCATATTTCCCTGGTGATAAAAATCCCGTTAGTAATCCTGACAAAATCCTAAAGGGCTAAAAAGCAATGAAGAGGATTTCTAATGGTAAGTTATAAATCCTTTTAGAGAATATCTTGCTTTAAAATAATTCAGGGGGAAAAAAAAATGAGAATCTTAGGAAGGAGATAGTTCTACTAAAAAATCCTATGGCAAGATCAAGGACACTTAGGAGAAATTCTACTTCCTAAGGCAAGGAGATGACACTGAGCAGCAGCTTTGGCTGGGTACTTGGCCAGTGGACCACCAGGTACCTGAGGTGGGGTAAGAGAAGGAGATTTCATTTGTGCAGTGCTATTTGTAATCCCATCTTCCAGAAAAAAAAATATTGAGTTCTCCCCATTAGGGCAACAAGAAGGTAAATCGAGATCATGAGTACAAGTGATGTGTGCAGCTGCAGGAAATGGGAACTGCAAAACCCAGGGATGTTGGGATGGAAGGAAACAGCAGAGGGCATTTGGCTGATTTCTGCTGTAACATGGGCAAGGCTTCTCTTGGTTTAAAGTGGTTTAAACCCTTTTTGTTTTGTGTTGTGGATGACTTCCACTTACTGTCCCACACACCAGTCAAGACCCAATTTTCAGGCTTTGTTTTCTCACTGATAATTTGTGTCACATAAATATCTGATCTATAGTTCTGATTATTATTTTAATCCATAATTTGGAGGTGGATGAATGCACATCTTTACACACAATGGTAGAACACATGAAGTGAAACTCACACTTGTGGAATACAAGAGGGTTTTTTGCTGAAAAAAGTATGTATGTTATTAAAAAAAAACGGAAATAACTTCAGGAAGTCTCACACACTGCAAATATACAGTTCACTCTAAAATCTAAAAGGACAAACAGCATATCTAATGTTATTCCCCTGCTAGATTTATAAAAAACCTGAATTTGGTGTGGACACTGCTCATTGAATGAAATGGGGGTGGCAAGGAATTAATTGGGGTCTCTGCACCTGGTGTCACCAAATGCAGAACAAGAGCCATGATTAAGAATTCATTACATTCAATTACTAATTTATCAAAGAGGCTGCATTGTTCACTCACCTGGGCTTTCACTGGGATGAAATCAATTGGATTCCACAGGAATTGATAAAACTGCTACATTTAAATAAATAATTATATACCTTCTGAAGATTTTTAAGCCCATTTATAGCCTTCTAGGGCAGAAGTGCATCACTGGTTAAATTCTGCAGGCTGCAAAGGAATGATTACTGTGCTTTATCAGTGGCAGTGGTGCTGCTTTTTACACAATGAGTAATTAGAAAAGAGAAGCCACTGCTGAACATGCAGCTGACAAGAGGCTGGGAAGTCTCTCAGGGACAGTCTTAGAAAAGCGGTCTTGATAAATTGGAGAAACAGACTGAAACAGAGAAAATGGAACTCATGGAAGACAAATGCAAAGTACTGAGGTGTGGAAGGGAAATCAGATGTGCCAACAGCAGCAAGCTGGGACACAGCTGGAGGCACAGGGCAGTGCCAACTGGAAGTGAGGAGAGGCTGTGCTGGGGTTTGTGGTATCTGCAGTGTGGATGAAGGATGCTCCCCTGGGAGCCTGCACAGTGAGGCAGCCCTGCCCTCCTCCTCGAGTGCCTCCTGCTTTCCTCATGTGCTGATAGCCCAAGCCCACAATTGGATTTAGCCTGAAATACCTGATTCAGCAGATCTGATTTTAACTGCTCAGCGAGGAGTTCTGGGATGGCTCCAGCCCCACCATGGGAATAACTTAATCCCTCAAAAAAAAAAGTGCCTGGCCCTAAATCTAATCTGGACCTGGAACACTCCTGTGCAACCCAGGGAAGCCTTTTCCAGGTGAAAAGCCACAAGCAAGATGTGCTGCAGGCAGCAGGACAAAACTGAATCTGCTGCAGGGGAAATCAGGGGATAAGGGAAGATCTCTGAGGGACCTCACTTCAGCCTCAGATAAATTAAACCAAATGTGCAGGGGGCTACTGCAGGACTTCCTTGGGCCACTGGGTCAGTATCTAAACAGCATGGTCAGCCTCTCCTGTGCAGCATCATAAGTGGGATTTTCATCCAGAAGTAAAGTTCCATTTATTCTCTTTTTAACTGTAGCAACTCCTTGTCAGACATTCCTCATACAGCAATATATGGCACAATGTGTTTTAGAAATGGTTCTCAGTCACACCTTTGCTAATTCAAAATGAGAATGTAATGGTATGGAAAATTAATACTGTTTCTCTGCTATGTCACATAAAACTTGTTCCATATTCATCTAATAGCTCATAACTGATATGGTAAAATAATATGGACACTGAAAAGCCATTTGTTTCAGAAGCACTGTGAACATTAAACCTTACAATAACTATAGGGGCTACTAGAACATACAGCAAACACTTAAAAAACCTTGTAGATTCAGCAATCAGCTGCTAAATAAATTCTGTATTAAATAAAAACAATATCTAGCAAAATAAAATGCTTTGTGATGAAGAGGAAAAGCCTTTTAACTGCTCATGGATAGCATGTATTACAGCAAACTAATTAATCAAATAAGTCACCCACTGAAAAATGGTTCAGGATTCATGGATCTCAGAACACATCTGAAGAAGGCAGAATCATTTATGTGTACTCCACCTCATCTGGGGAGGTTTGTCCTGCCAGAGCCCTACCTGGGAGTATTCCCCCTGCCCAGGAAAAATGATGACTCCAAGGACTGTGAAGAGGAGCTCATGAGGCATCTCTCACTTCATTTGGCTTTGGACTAGGTTAGGCTTTGGATCCTGACTGTATGAACCAGACACAGCCTGGCTTTGAACATTTAGCTTCCTGTTATCCAGAGATAAACGAGGAGTCACTGGTACATGAGGATAACCTGAGTCACTGATCTGAATGTGCATCAGACCAAAATTTTATTTCGCAAAATTTTAATTTAGAACCAATTTTATTCTGGAAAGGAAAACCTGGTTCATACAGAATTTCAAACAGTCCCCACATTTCTGAAAGAGCTACTAGGAAGGTGAGGCTACAAGGCTATGGAGCTCATGTTTATATCACAGTGGGAACAGGTACATCTTTATGACACAGACATATCTGTACCCAGTCAGACACAGTACAATCATCCTACTGTTATATTTAATCAACAAAAGGGATAGCTCCACACTGCACTTGAAATCTTAAATCATATGGTGTATTATTTGGCCAGAATTTTACTAAAGTCTCTGTCTGTAAAGCTTCTCACAGCAAATGAAAATATTGCACAGGCAACAAGAAAATCTACTACTCACAGGAGTTGGTATTGGAAGATGTGGGGGACTTATGGTTGTTGGTTAATAAAGGCTCAGGGGAAAACCATTCATAAATACACAGCCTATTTCAAAGCATCACAAAATGAAGAGTCTGAGACATTTTAGCAAACCTCCAAACTACGTTTTAAACTCTCCAGTTATGAAACAAATTGCTCCACATTGAGTCACTACCAAGAGAAAACTACCTTTAATGCTAGCAGAAAGTGTATTGCAGAAATTCCTCACATCTGCAAAGCACCTCACTTAAATGATAATTATGTTCTATAAAGTGTTGTTACTCTTAGTCACTATTTACTTTATCTATTCTGAGTCATATTAAGTGTGGTGTCTCAGCTGCAGAGAATTTCATTACACCATTTGTTAAAGCATCTTTAATAGGCCAATTTCAGCATCCGTCTACTGTATCTCACTAAATGGTTTTTATTTGCTAAATGATACAGTTTAGATGAAACACACTTCAACAAGAAATGCAGTTGTACTACTGCAGATGTCACACTAACAGCCAGAAGACTTTCTCTGAGATTACTGTGAAGTGAGGTTGCAATCAGTGAGATCTATTTTGAATCCTTACACTAGTGAAACTCCAACTAAACTGCTTGGGACTAGAACCAAAACTTAAAATTAAGCCAGAGTTTGGAAGTTTATTCATAGGAAACAAAAGTATTTCTTTGATGTTATAATTTTTAATCTCGAATGGAATAAAAACATGTAGATTAAAAGGTGAAATAAGTACTTCAGTGACCTTATTGGTGGTTCAGTTTCAGCCAAGTATTTCAGTCATACTTTGTACGGGAGTGAGACATTCAAATAAAACAAATTTACCATGCATTGTAAATAAAACAGAGCACAGCAAGTCTTGTCAGTGTGGTTACCTGCCCTAATTCTCAACAGGTCTCTTTATCTACTTGTCTGCAGTCAAGCCATCCATATTTTCAAGATTATATACTTTAAACATTTTTGGAGGATAAACTATCAAGTCCAGTTCACATGAGAACATTTTAGTCCTGTGTATCTGTAGTTAGGCACTGTCACAGAGAGGTAAAGGCCCCAGCTTCAGCCTTGGGGGTTTTTTACAGTATTCCTTCAGGCTTGTTCCAGCTTTAGCCCAGACTAAGGTCTGCTACCAGCAGGCTCCAACTCTCTGTGACTGATCTTTAAATTACATTGTGTTGATTTTGTCATGGGTTTGATTCCTGCATCTTATCTTCCTTTCCCTTCCTAAATACCCCATACTTCCACACAACCAAATCCAGAACTTCAGAGCCCTTTCAGTCTCTATTAGGTGAAGAAAAGAGAAATATCACTCCAGCTGACACCACTCAAGTGATGCTATCAGTTACATTAATGCCTGGAAAGGGTATCTCCACTGAGACCTGCCAGCAGGAAAACATGCCTTGAATTCAACAGGAACCTTCAGGCACTAAGGACAGATAGTTTGGCCAACCTGGCTGCTTGCAGTTTAATTCTCTAATTTAACACTGTCCTCAACAAACACCTCCTCTCCTGCAGGAGTCTGCACAGGACCAGAGCAGCAAAGTTTTTGGTCCCTTCCTTACCTCTTTAAATTTGTGTGACTTCTACGCATCCCAGGCAGACGGCTATGTCCTGATCTTCACAAAATATCACAGAAGTTTCCAGGAAAACAATATGTAAATACAGACTACCTTTTATGATTAAAAATCCATAGATTCTTCCTGAAAATCAGAGAAAAATCTACAAAGCCATCTACATTTGCATGGCCTTCCCCACTCTTGAATGACATGTTTGCCCAAGGTGAAAAACAGACATTTACAGATGAAGGCAAGAGAGACTCGCTGCTGCCATGGCTTTTTGGGACTGGCACCTGACAAGATCTGATAAGGAGTGGTCAAGATAAACTCCCACAGTGTCCCTCACCCAGCTCGAGCCTTTCCATCACTCTGGGGGAAAGTGAGAGGTCTATAAAGCTATTTTTAAAGAGGACTGAGGTGAAACCAATGAAAGAAGCAGCTGGAGGGGCAGGGACCCTGTGTTAGAGGAGTCAATTAGCCCTGTGTCCATTCCTAGAATCACTAAATCTCCTGAGCTGGAATGTGCCCACAAGAATCACTGATCCTGACCCCAGGCCACCCCAAAAATCCCACCCTGTGCCCAGGAGTGCTGTCCACATGCTGCTGGAGCTCTGGCAGGATTGGGGCTGTGACCATTCCCTGGGCAGTGCCCAGCAACCTCCCCCTGGTAATGGAGATGGAAATTCTGCTGGCTTGCAGCTAATGTGACTGCTCTCTGTTACCTTGCCCTGGATTGATCACTGAAAGGCAGCCCAGGGGAGTGGCACAGGGGCTTGCAGCACCTCGAGTTCTGTGCCAGGGTGTGCAGTGGTTTCACAGGGTGAGGTCAGCAGCAGCTAACGATGGCAGCCCTGGATAAAACAGCCAAAGCAGCAGGTGAGCTGCAAAGAGATACCTGCAATTAACAGCCCAGTGGACTTTGGTATGGTGGGGTTTTTTCCTCATTAATTAATTCCCTCAGGTAGTTAAAAGGAATATTAAGCCTCTGCCCAGTTTGAAGAAGTCAGGAAAAGTTTCCTTTTTCCCCCCTAATATTTCAGTGCATCACAGCATGTTTTATAGTTGTTGGCCAAGGACTGACAGTTGCTTTTCATGAAGCACACTGCTTTGCTGACTTTTGATGCTGAACTAAATTATCAGCTATAGCTTATTCAGCTATTCAGTATGCATTTCTCTTTAATTAAAGTGGTTGGAGGTCGTTGCATGTTGCTGAAATCTCTGCAGGGAAAACACTCTGCCTCTGTTCTGGTGCAGTTTGGGTCTAGGACTCCTTTCTTATTCTGAGTGAATTAATGTTTTCCTAAAGGACAGAACTATGAAATGGGAGTTAAGGTGCAAATGAGGGCAGTTTTTGCCAGTATCTTTGCTACTTTTCAACCATCTCTTTATGGTTGAACCCTGCCAAGCACTTAAGCACACGCTTTTCTTAAATAGCTCCACTGAAATCAATGAAACAACTCACATGACAGCAAGACACTGATCAGGGCTTACTCCAATGGATGCTTTATGTCTTATGATTAAAAATAATTCCTACTTGGGAGCTGGGAAAGCATTTGCTCAAACCCACTGTTTACTGGTTTCTTCCCTGAATGTCCTCTTGATTAGCACACAAGCTCCATATGAAATATTTGGAGGACATATATTTTCTAGGTATCCAAGCAGTGTTTTTCTCTTAAATTGGATGTGAATGCCGAGGCAACTTCATGCTCCTTTTCTACTCAAATGCTCTGCTGCCACATGTCAATACTGCTTTCTGGCAGGTTCCACAAGAGCTGGAAGTATAAAGTACACCTGCTGTGGCCATTTCAGTGTTTTCTTTTCAGTTTTTGCTGTGGTTGAAACACAGTTTTTTGATGCCTGCTCTCAATGAACTTTATCTTCCTGAACTGATTTGCTGGATTTGCAACTGCATTCAGCTCTTTGCCCAGCAGCCTAATCTCAGCAATATTTATTGTTCTCTTTATTTAGCTCCATCTTTTATCACACATGCTCCTTCCATTGTTATGTCTGTTTTTCAGGTAATAAGCTGCAAAAAATAATGTAACCTTTTTGGTGCAGATTCAAAGGAAAAGGTCTCTAATTATGAAGACTGTGCTCAAGGCTGCCCATTTTGCACAAGGATTTCTGCTGCCTTCACTGCCATGAGCAGGAGGGCAGAGACAGGCAGGGCTCAGCCCTTCCCTGGCACATTGAGGAACAAAACCCCCTGGGTTTCACTGCAGCACCAGGGAAACCCAGGCTGTGCTGGTGCTTTGGCAGAGCTCCTCAGGGTCAAACTGCACCAGTGATGAGGCTGGAGTGACTAGTTTTAACTATATGTTTTTATAATTCCAGGATGTCTTTTTCAGAATGCTGTTATGACAAATTCATTACTGAACTTCCCAGACAGGTTTTTAAGCCACCTCCAGGCTGCAAGGCTGAAGAATGGCTCACATTTAGAAAATTACAATAATAAAATCCACATACAGGGACTGACTCTATAATAAGACTTTTTCATGTTATTTTGCTGCTGAGTGAGACAATCTGCCAAAACTCCTCCAATAATCAAAGAGGAGGTTTGCTGTCTGTGAGGAGAAGATGCAAATCCTGATTCTATTCTTTGGTGGTGCTGAGAGCAGGAGCCCAGCTCATGATTGGTATGAATTCAGTTAGTCTTTTATGGCATTGTAATATGCAACTCAAAAGAACTCATCAACTTGATCTAATCTAAGCTTCTCTACAGAAAACTCAAATAAGCCTGAATTCTTGGATTAGTCAATGTTTGCAGCCACTTGAATTACATTTCATATATACATAAAGTGAGCAAGTGAATCTCAGCAGTTAAGTACTCTGCTGTCAATTTCCATTTTTTTTTCCTGAAGAAAAGAGTAAAATATATTTAAACTCATCATGCTGAGAAGTAGTATCTGGCTGTAATCAGATACAATCAACCAAAAAGAAAAGAAATAGCCATATTTGCATCCATAATCTTTTTTATCTTGACACTGAAGGCTAATTGTCATATCAGGAAATGCAGAATGATATACAGTATATGTGCCTGAAGGTACCATGTTTGCAAAATTGCTTAACAGCAGCTACTACTTGCTGTTTTGACAAAGATATACTCTTGCTGTCTGATAGCACATTTCTGTAGGAAATAATTTTGAGTAGGCCCTGTCAAATAAAGTTAGATTTAATGCAGCTACAATGTTAGTAATAAAGAGGAAGCATTGACATTTTCTTCATAATTAGATGTTGCCACTGATATCCAGCAAGAAGACACTGCTGTCCTGAATTGTGATTGTTGCTGGAATGCTCATTGCATTCCCTGAAATCTGTGCTGTCCCTGCGGGTGCTGAGCACATGCACACGAGTGTTGTACTTCTGATTGAACTGTCATAAATCCATCAGAATGTGATACAACTCCACCAGATGAACCCTACCTGAGCATACAGCAAATAAATCCCTTGCTGCCACTGGCTATTTCTATTATATTTCACATTTTAGGGACAATAGGAATGTGTTATTTTCTAGGAAAGTGTCTTTTAACGGCCTAAAAATTAATAGGAACTGAGATTTGCTTTCATACACCACATATGCCTGAGGGTTTTTGGTTTTGTTTTCATCTTCTTCAGGTAATCGTTTATCTGAATGAAGTCATTAGCTGGTGCAATGGAAAACAGACAAGTTATTATAAAAGTGCTGAGACACCCTAATCAGGAGCAGGGTCCCACTGTGCCATCAACCACAGAATCACAGCATGGTCTGAGCTGGAAGGGACATTAATGCCCATCCCATGCCACCCCTGCCCTGGGCAGGGACACCTTCCAGTATCCCAGGCTGCTCCAAGCCCTGTCCAGCCTTGGACACTTCCCTGGAGCCAGGGACAGCCACAGCTTCTCTGGACACCCTGTGCCAGGACCACCCTGTCCTCACAGGGAGGAGTTTCTTCCCAAATCCCACCTAACCCTGCCCTCTGGCAGTTTGAAGCCATTCCCCCCTGTTCTGCCACTCCAGAACACTGTAAACAGTCCCTCTCCAGGTTATTTATTATTATAAGTAATAATTATAAATTATTTATTATATCCTTCAGGGGTGCCCAGGTGCCCAAAGGAATGAACACTTCAGAGAGGTGAAGATCCTTGGCCACTGCTGTGACAAAGAATCCCCACAGTGCCCCTGTGGCCCTGGGGCCTCTCCCTGTGAAGTGAAAATAAGGAATAAAGATATTTGCAAGTCTCAGTTACTGAGAGGAACCACTGGAGCCTTTCCTATGGCAGGTGCATCCTCCAGCTCGGGCCCCTGATCCAATTTATGGTGTTACAATCAGCTCACACAGCCCCACATAAATAAAGCAAACGAGAGAGGTGGAAACAAAGGCAGGCAGAAACAGAATATAAAATGCACCTAGAAATATTATAAATCCTGCAGCAACCAGAGAGTTCTTTTTATCCCAAAAGGTAGAGAGATGGAACTGATTAGTTCTCACTGAGGAAAGGATATTGATGTTTAATACCCTTTTGAAGCTGTTGAGCTCAGTTATTGGATTCAAAGCAGGATACCTGATGGTGCAGCACACAACTCTGTCTCCTTCCCTAACAACTGCGAGTCCACAAGAAAATTACCAGTTTCAGCTCGGAAATGAAGGTGGCCTTCTGCTGGCTGAAAATCCTTTATTTATGAAACAATTTAAAATTATTTGCCATTTGCAAAGCCAGGAAGGAACAGTACATTTGTTCAGCCAAAGTACAGTTATCTCTGCAGTGAGGTTTAGAGTGGTCCTACTGTTTGTCATCTTTTAGGCTGAATTTTTATTGGTTTTGCAAATGTCAATGCATATTCTTAAGCCATATTTAGCCCAAGCAGATAATGTTAGGAGTGAATATGGTTGGGTTTTCCCCCAAAAAAGCTACAAAATCTTTGAAGGAGAAAAGAAAAAAAGCATGAAAAATGAATGACCTGAGAAATAAAGAATTAAAAAGTGAGTAGTTTGCACATACAATATTGCCTTTCTGGGGTGATGTCCATGAAGACATTGGGGCTAAAAAGATGTTAGTTTTTCAAAATTTGAAGTACTCATTTAATAATTTCAAAGTGGAAATGTTTTATTTTCTTTTTGTTTTTGATTTTTTTAATATTAAAATCTGATTTAGTTGTTATAAAAAAGCCAGAATATTAACATTAAAAATTAAATATGGAAAGAAGCTTAAAATCCTGAGAAATATGAATCATCATTTTTGTTCAAATCAGTAACCTAAGTTGACACTTAATTTTTGTTGCTAATAGAAAATACTTTCTTCTAGCATGACTAAAATTAAAAAAAAAAACCCACAAAAAAAACCTCCCCAAAAGCCAAAAACTCAACCAAACCCCGAACAGACCTATCAATTAATTACACAGCTCTGTGAAGAGCTATTCTTGAAAGCTCTTTAGTACACCTTTTATTCATAAAATAAGATTTCTAGCTAACTGACATGGTACCTGGCTCCTGTTTTAATAAAGAGGACAAAGTGATTATATAAATGACAACTCCTAAACATGGCAAAATGCAGCTGATACAGAATGTGAAACTTTGGGAAACACACATATAAACACCAGTAGTTGCAATATACCAAAACCACATTTTGGATCCAGTGTATTTTGGCCATGCAATGCCCTTCTAACTTCTCCAGGATCTCACAGGCATTTCTGCTAAAAGCCAGTGCCTATGCAGACTTTTTGACATAAGAAATAGCAGCACAATCATTTTCTGTTCATGGCCTCCAATCCTCCAAAGGGAAACTGAAAATAATATAGCCTAATTACAACTCCGAATAAAACAGTTTTATTACTGAATGAACGACTTTAATTCTTTGTTTGCTCTCAAATGATACGTGAAAATTAATATGTGGCAAATTAACACCATAAAATTCGTGAGTGAAGGATTTTTTTTTTTTTGGTTTGCCTTGCCCTACTTGCAGCGAGGGAATACAATTTCTGTTCTGGATCACAGGCAATAAAGAACACCAGATCTCAGTAATGACAGAAGTTATAAAGCACTGGGCTTGCCTTACAGCATAATTCAGTCATTCAGAAGTGTTCGTGCTTACAAATTTATTTTAAATACGTCTCAAAACTGAAATGTGGCTGTTCTGGTTTGCACCCAGCTTTACACCTCGGTGGGGACAATGCAGGGAACCATAAAATGTCACCAAGTGCCACAGTGCACGATGTAGCCTGGCTTCTGCTCCATCCCATCCCCACACCAGGACACTGCTCCTCAGTACAGGACACAGCCAGGCACCTGAGGTGCTCCACTGCCCCATAATGAAGTCCAATTTAGATTCATTAACCTCTGGCCTCCTGCACTTATTTGATGGACAGTGAGCGTCTCAGGGAAAAAGCTAAAAGGTGAACTTGAATGAGCTCGGTTCAGCAGATGACATTTTGAGGAGTTAAAGACACCTTAGGTGATAATTTACATCTGAAGCATCAAAGCATGTTGACATATTGATTGATAAATGGAAACATTATATGTGATGGTCATGCTGGCTGAACATTTAGGGTGATTTATGCTGTAACATTTGCTTTTTATATGTGTACCATTTTTTTATGCTAACAATAAAGTGCTGTAAATGCTACATTAGTAATAAAATATACACTGGCTATGTGCTTTATTGGCTTTATTTGTGTATGAATAAATACCACCACATTCACACAAAAATGATATGGAAATAATATACCTTGAGTAGGCACAGTGACAACCTGTAACTACCCTAAGGTAAAATTGATGTTAAAATCCAAGAATGGAAGTCTGCACAAACTGTGATTCATGTCAGGAGGTACATCTTACCACTATGCTTAAGGAGAAATGTGTCAAAAAAAAGAAGAAAGGATGTATCAGAGTTATTAGGAAAGCAGAGCAGATGACTGTGTGCAAAGGACAACACTTAAGTGATTTATACCAGTGCTCAGAAACAGTTCAGACTTTTGATGTTCCTTTGAGATTAATGACACCATCACTCTCCATTATAGGTACCCACACATGCAGAATGACTCTGCTGCAATATGAGACACAGCAGCCAAGCAATTACAGAAATGCCAGAGTTTTCTCATTCCTCCCAACAATGAAAACTTTATGACCTCTTGCTGACCAGCCCACTTTTAAATGAATCTGCTTTTCCTTCAGGAAAGGCCCCTCTGAAACAACGGGCCAGCGTGGGGCATCCCCATTGCTATGGAACCACACAAAATATGCTCCAAGCAGGATTTCCTGGAAGACCAAGCATCCTGCTCAGCAACCATCAGCCTGTGCATTTCTTGCACACACAGAGATGCCCCTGGGAGGCATCACTCCTAATGTGTATGTACAACACAGATGCTCTGTGCACATGCAGTACACCCAGCACTTTCATACATGACTGACTTTCCAGACATGCAAATAATCCAACTATATCAAGAAGTCCAGGGCTTGCTTTATGGTTTAGTAATAAATATACAGAGCATACACCATATTATCAACATTTCAAGGGTTAGTTTTATTTACTGCCTACCTGCAATGCCCTGGCCCTGACACGTGTCAGCAAGACACACAGGAATTCTGGATATAAATATTACTATGCAGTTGCATAAAATATTCACTTTGAAAAATCTGTAGGATCAAAAAGGAAAATAAGCAGAGAAAATTTCTGACATGGGGTACCCAGAAGTATGCACACAGGAGCTGAGATATGTGGTAGAATTTGTAAATTCACAACAGCAGCAGTTCTGAGTTAGCAGCAGTGTGCTGTGACTTTCTGCAAGAACTCCTGCATTGAGCAACTTTACCTCACACAGATTACCTGGCTCAGGCTATTAGCCCAATGCTAATAACTTCTCCTGGGCTAGGTAAGGACTCAGGATTCATGGAAAGAAGGATGGCAGTGCAGGAGTGGAAGTGCCGTGGAATTACTGCAGCACATCAGGCTGTGACTGTACTGAGTGTGAAGTGTCAGCTCAGATGCAGGCTGTCAATAGAGCATAAATGATCACAGCATCAAGGGTAGGGGAAGATACTGTGCTGTCCTGAAATTCAGCTAACTTCCTCTGGGATTACAAAGCCCTGACACCATAGGGAAGCTCTATTTTGTAGACAAAAATAGCCCCCTTTGAGGGGCCAGAAGAGACACAGAGACTCCCCCAGGGCAAAGGAGAGCAGCGTTTTCATGCTGGTGGCTTTCCTAATGCTCTGGCCACCCCCTCAATGCTGCCCTCACCATTCCTTCCCTGAGCAAATTACAGTTACAGAAACAGCAGGCACCTTTTATAATCAAAGATCTCAATAGTTACAGAACACCATGTAAAAGCCATTTCCTCAGTTCAGCAAGGACTAAGTGGCAACAAGGGAGAGGATGAAGCAGGGACAACAGCAATTAAAAGCAAAAAGGATATAAAAATATTCCCAAATGCCTCAAAAGTAGCAGGAAGAAAAGACCATTTCAGTCTTAGCTAGCATTAACCTCTTTACATGGAAACTGAGTCTAGAGATAGAAATGGCAGTACCCAGGATTTTGTTATTCACAGCATCCAGTGGTGATGTGGATTTGGGGAGGAAGGGGATCTCACAGCACTCAGAGATAACAATTACCCCCCAAACACACAGGCACACGCACATTTATCTCAGACACACACAAACAAGCCTGTTGGCACATATCATGTACTCCACAAGCCCAATTTGTTCTCACTTCATTATTTTCAAATACATAGGGAGAGTTCTGGGAACGCAGGTTGTTGCTATGCCAAATTCTGCAGAATGCAAGTTCTTTTGGTATTAACAGGAGTCTTTATACCATTTTCTCTCTAATTTTCTACTACAGCACTGCCAAACACCATTTAGCTTTGCTCAGAAAGTTGAAGCTTTTATAGGCAAAGCCCCAGAAACACTTCTCTCTTTTTTTTTCTTTACTCCTGTGAGCAGCCACATAAATCCCAGATGTTCTCTATTCTGCAGGAAGTAAATATTGAAATTGTGCTAGGAGATATTAAAATAGAGCTGACGGAGACATGAGCCTGAGATCCAAAGTGTGCTGAACTTGAAACAGTTCTGTCAGCAATTGCCCACTCTTGACAGTGCTGCATATCTGCTGTCTGCAATCAGTACTGAGGGCCATAGATCTTCCTAATCACCTTTCTCTCCAGTGACAAATATGAGCAAGCCAAAGCTAAGGTCAAATGAAAGGACTAAACACCTTCCATACATCAGGAAAGTTACCCTCACTCAAAATATGAAGCTCAGCATCTGGTGAGCTTGAGTGATGTAAAGCATTTTTGGCAGAAAAACAGCATCCAAGAACCTGATGCAAAACTCCTTGAGGGTTGCTGAAAGCTGGGGAAGATGGTTCATTCCACTGAGGCACCATCTGTGAGCACACAGCTCTACATGTCACACTCAGCCACAAAGCAAAAGGCATTGGTTGTCATTATACATGTAATTGTTCTTTGAAAAGGAAACAGAGGTGCAGCCCCGTGGGCTTGTGTGAAGCTTTCACATGTGTAAAAGTTGGGGTTTTTTTTGCCATCAGTGAGTGGTGTTGATGGAGCCCAGCCTGAAGCCAGAGAGGATCCCTCATGGCTGGACCACCACAGGCTGGACTTCCAGCAAAGGTGGTGGGACAGGGCATGTCCATGTGTCAGGCAGCTGCCAGGGCTTGGAGGATTTCCCTGTGAAGAGACCTGCAGGTGTTCCCCACCCCTGCCTCACCTTAGGACATCCTAATTCCTGAGGAAAGTTGGGAAAGGCAGTTGGAAGGCAGACCTCAGTCCTTTGGAGCACAAGGATGTTAAACACTCACACCCTGATGCCCTGGAGGTAGGTGACTGCTTCCTCTCTTTTAGGAAAAAATCAAGGTTTTAGTAACAATCCTCATGAAAAGAAGCAAGATGGAAGGAAAGCCCAAATCTCCAAAAAACTTGGAACTTAATCCCCTGTCTGAGCATCTCAACCAGATGACAGAATGGCTTTAACTTGGAGCAAATGGGCTGGATGTGAAAAATACAACTTTTCCCAGGTACAGCAAGCAGGAACAGGCACAGAGGTATCTGAATGAAAGTTCAAACCTGAACTTTGTGCAAGGCAGTGTGAGTAGTCAGTAATTATTTATAGCTACAGGCCTGTGCCTTCTGAGCACAGGAGAAGCACTAAGCAAGATACCTTTCACCATGAGAGAGGCTCTGGGAATATTTCAGGAGGTTGTGGGAAGAATATCTGTTGAGGGGTCATGGCTCAGGGCAGGAGGCTGCCTGTTACAGTCTGAATTATATTATTTTATTCTGCAACCCCAGAATGTTCTATTTCATCTGTCACAGAAACTGTCAGTCAGGTCTTTAAGTACAGCCTAAGTCTAAGTTTATTTGAATTATTATACAAAGGAAAAATGGCTTTTCCTTTCCCCAAATGAAGCCCCTAAACTCAGTGTTTCCACAACACAGATTCTAAATTCAAGGAAACTTTATCCAAAGGCAAGGGAAGAGCAGCCCCAAACCCATCAGAGCACTACAGAACCAGAGGCACCTTTTTGTTCCAAGCAGCTCCTGTGAGCCCTTGGGCTGGGGGTCTCTGCTGTGCACTCCACACCTCCTCTCCTCATTCTTGTGCTCCACTGCCTCTTCAAGGGCTTTCCAAAGCTATTCCAGATATTTAGCTCCTCATGACAAGCAGACTAAACTCTTCTTCCTGCAAACCCAACATCAGTATGAAATGATGTCACGACTGATATATTGGTGGCTCCAATTTGTACTGGTAACCTCCTTTTCCATATAGGAAACACAGACAGGAACCAAGAACAGAATTTCTTCCCCTTCTTATCCTATTCTTCTCACCCAAGACAAAAGAAAGGAAGAGATCTAGTCTTAAAATTACCAAATTTGCTAAATCAGCAAACACAAATCTTCCTGTGGGACTGAGCATTGTATAGCAATTACCAGGAATTCCACCTGCTCCAAGTGCCCCCTTATCCAAAATGGAGAGTACTCACTGGGCTACTCCTGGCTGCACAGATAATCAATTTTCTCACCCATTACATGAGAGATGGATTTGGTATCTGTCTGAGGGCTGTACCTCAGCACAGTGCTCAGCTGTCCCAGCCTGCCAGCAGGTCATTTGCCATGGTCCAAGTGGCCACATAGCCCTGGCACATCCCACATACGGCATTGTGTGGAATTACCCCCCTCCCACATGTCCATCCACAAAAACACAGCTCTGTGGAGGAGATCAGATCAAAATTAACTTAGCCTTATATTTCCATTGTAATCCCAGCTCAGGTTTGTTTCCCAATGCTTTCTAGGAAAGTGCTGCTGACATGTCTATGTAGTGTGCAACCTGGAGGATATCCTGGCTGTAGCACGCTGCTGGGACTGCCAGGAAAGCCAGGATCCAACCCTCAGTGTCCCAGGGACACGTGCTGGGGACACTTGCCACTTGCTGAGTGACACATTTGAGTGAACAAAAGCAAGGGACAGGAAGCAGCTCTGCCCTGGCCTGCTGGGGAACCTGGTGCCCCAGTGCCAGGCGCTGCTCGTGTGAGCAGGGCAGCCCCGCCAGCTCAGGTAGCCCAGAAAAAGCCACATTCCCACAGGCAGGCACAGGTTTTGTCAATGAATTATACCCTTTCCCCAGATGCAAAGAAGGCCAAAAGTACCCCATTGTGTTACAGGGTAATATAAATGTTGTTTTTGGACTATGGTGCTCCAGTGCTCGTTTGCCAATTACATGAGGCTCAATTGTTCAGACGAGAATTCCGTGTTGACTAATTGGCAAAAGCATATACACAGCTAAGCAGCACACTGTGTCCTACTTCAATGAAATGTGCTACCATTCCATCCTAATTAGAAATACTCATTTGCTCTTTTAATTGCATACCTTTGCATATTTACAGCAATTAATAAATTGCAAAAGTGGAACACACTAAGTCGGTCTAATATTTGCATTTCTGCTTGTTAAGTCCGTCAAGGCTTCTCTTCCGTGTTAGGCTTTAATTATGTGAGGAATGCAGAACACCTGATGCCATGCTGGAACCCAGAATGATTTTCTTTGGACTCCTCTACCTGGTCACTAACCAAAGCAGCGTCTTCCCCACAAAAACTGGCTAAAGATTCACTTCCTGAGGAATTAATGCTGTAATTGCATGTGTTTTTCTAGCTGGCTATTATGCCCTTGAAATACTGATACAATCTTAATTACAGAAGTGCAAACAATACCATTTTTGTGAACTGCTTTCTATTTTGTGCCAATTATGCAAGTAATAACCCACATTCAGTGAAAAAATAACACCTTTTAGCAGTGCCCAAGTATTTTCTATATTTTTAACAGTTTTGGGAGCTGCATATTCTTACCACCTGAAAATATCCTGCCACAATATATATTCTACAGTAAAAGGAATAAACAGTTTATTTCTCAAACTTTCCTATTAAACATCATACATTTTTAGTTAGTTGTGGTCTGAACTGCTCTTTTAGTTTCATTGAGACTGTACCAGTTTACATCAGCTGGGATCTGGCTCACCTTAAAATTTTAAAAGATCTGATCCCTTTTGGTCTGGAAATTCAGGAGCGGTGTTTTCCTCTTAAGAAATTATTTACCCCAAATGTAGGTAATTAATGTTTCTTAAAGTATATTTGCACACAGTATATCATGCACACGGTATATCATGCACACAGTGTATCAAGTATATCATGCTCACAGATGTAGAGATAAAACATATTTTCTATTTTAGACTGTGATGTGTGTAACAAAGCACATAAGAGCAGGGAGGTTTTACAGACAACAAGCCCAGCACAAGAAATTACGCATTTTTTTCTTAGATCTTCGTACATGCTCACTGCTTTCCAAAATCTCACTAAATCCACTCATGTCACTCTTGTGAGATTGCAGCTTTAAGATTGCTCACAGTCCTCATTTCAGAAAACAAAAGGCAGCTGACATTCCTGCCTGGAACATCTGGCTTTCCACCTGACTCTGGATCAGGGTTTTATCTGGTGGCATTTGACAGGGCTGTGCCAGTGCCAGCAGAGCTCATCTGCTGAGCTGAGCCAAAAGCCTTTCCATGCTGCAGCCTTTACTCCTTCTGGACACAGAAAGACCAGTCCTTAATACAACAGGTCCAGCTCACAGGATTTTGGATGCTGTTCAGAGCCCTGGTAAAATAAAGAGCATGGCAGGAAAAGAGCAAATGTGGAGCTGTGTCACTGTGACAGTTTCACAGGGATTCTCCCAGCCTGCAGATCGCTCTGTGGCAGGGAAGAAGGGACACAGACCAAGGGTAAATGTTTATGGCTTCTCTATCCATGTCTTACTGGCATGCTGCTGCTGAGGAGAGCAGCCCTGGTGCTGGCAGAATTCCCAGCAGAGTCTCTGGTGGGGTGTGCAGGGGGCTTTCTCAAACTGGGAGAACCTGGGGAGAGGCACTGGGTGCCTGCAGCTCGTGTGACAGATGCTGGCAGGACCTGGGTGGGACCAGGAGACGCGACAGCCAAAGCCTCCCACACCTACAAAAGCAGCCCTTGGGAAGCACTTGGAGACCAGGAATGCTGTCACCAGGGCAGATGGCACAGAAGGGCCCTGCCAGCTCCACTGGGAGCTTTGGTGCCCACGTGGCACAAAGCCAGGGACTCTGAGCACTGCACCCTGACAGAGCTGCCCGGGCAGGGCTCAGGGGGAACACGCTACCCACCCAGTGCCAGCTGCAGGCTGTGCCCTGCTCATGCTCCAGCTCCATCCAGCAGCAGTGGGCACAGCTCTCCTGGTGGAAGAAATCCTCCCCTTAGTGGCAGAGCTGCAGGAGCAGGTGAGGAGGTTGAGGAATACCAGTGACTGTGAGAGACAGACCCCTGGAATCACACCCTGCCCACCCTGAGATAAACCCAAGAGCAGAAGGATGTGTTATGGAGGATTCCCCTCCCTGGGAGTGTCTGAGGTCAGGCTGGAGGGCTTTGAGCAACCTGGCCCTGTTCATGGCAGAGGAAATGCACTGGATGGACTTTAAGGTCCTTTCCAACACAAACCATTCCAGGATCCTGTGGTTCCCTATCCCATTCCCCTGGCTGAAGGCAGTGACAGGAGCAATGGGATGAATTAAAAGATGGGGAAATGGAAACAGATTCCTGCCCAGTGCATCCCCTCCAAAAGTGCCCCATGGCTGTAGTAACAATGGGTGTGGAACCAAACAATAACACGCATTGCTGGTTGTTTGGTCAGTGGTTTCAGAAATTGTATTTAAGGCTATTCTCTACTCATTCCATAGTAGAAAGTCAAATCTGAGTTTCCTACCTAAACCAAAAACACTGCCATTCTCTGAAAGCTATTTTTTGCCTACTTCTCCACATCTCACAGAGTTATGAACATTTGAGCCATAGTAACATCTTTAGTACTTTGGCAGAGAGCAGGATTTGATTAACAAACTCTTCAGCTGTTGTATTTTGCAGATAGTGTTCAAAATATCAGGCCTAGGTAGGGCAGAATTCCATCATTTCAGATGCCTTTATACCACATATTTAGGTCTGCAGTTATATTTGCATGCATTCATTCATTCAATACTAAGCCTGACATTTGTAAAAAAATATACAGCTGGTGAATGAGAGAGTTGTCTTATTCTTCAGATGTAGAAATTTCATATTTTAATGTCAAAAGATAAAAATAACTGTTGGGGTTTTGTTTGGTTTTTTCCTTCACTGTAGGGAGAATTTTTATAAAACGAGATTTACAATTTCAAACTAAACAAGCAAATTGTGTTTGCACTGCAACTTTCTTCCTTACCAATTTCAGTTGTTTTCAGAGAAAAAGGGGAGGAGAAGGCTACATGAAGATGAAAGGGAAATTTACCCCAATGGTGAGCTTTCAAAAGCTGAACAGTACAAAGAAAACCTGATCTAAAAGTTATTACCAGAAACTGGAATGACTATATGTGTCTGGGGAGGGGGAGAAATGCAATATCACAAGCAAAGAAAATTCAAATACAATAGAAAATGGTGCTGGATGTCCACTGGGAGATGGAATGATTTCCTCTGAGCTCATGGGAAATTACTGTATGGATATCTGAACATTGGGTCATATCTGGTGTTGAAACCAAACAGACATTCACTGTGTTACATTCAGATACAGGCAGAGTTTAGTTTGTAAACACCCATCAGCAAACTAAATGACAGACTTGCTGCTAGAGACACAATCTCAAAACCAAAAAAAGACAAACCTTACCAACCCAAATGTGCAGGTATCTGCATTTTTTTTTTTTTTTTTTGGATGTGAAATAGTTTAGAAGTGTAAGAACAATTAAAAAAAAAAATTAAATTTATGCCCTACAGGAAAACATACATTAAGCATTTGATAGTGAACACAAAATGGAGTCATGCTCTCAGTCCTCAGTATTTTTTAGTGAGCCCATCAGAAGTGCACAGCCACAAGAACAGGGCCAGGAATGGTCTTAGGGGCACTGAGGCACAGCCTGAACGTTTGATGTGGTTCCTAAGAGACAGAGGATCCTGCACTCCCCGCCATGCACAGAGGAGGAAAATGACTCCTCACATTAACTATACCTGCACAAAACTGGAGAGGTGATGTGGGTGATACAGAAGGAAAGCACGCAGGATAAGGGAAATTTGTTCATTTAAATAAGTTTCACCCCTTGTTGTTTAATTTTCCTCTGAAAATTCTCTGATCCTCTGCAAAGTTCCCAGGGGTGAGATCAGAGAAGCCTTATGAGGTTTCTGTAGGGGAGCCAATGTTCCTGGGACTGGAGGCAGCAGAGGAGTGCAAGGCACAGGAGCACATCCCCTGCAGGTGGGAGATCTCCTCTTCCATGGGAGATGTAAGAACTCAGTCAAGATGAGGACAGTTCAGAAAACAGGCAGAAAATTCCCCTGTTTAGGTTGATGCAATAACAACACACAATTACAGACGTTATTTTGCCAATTTGGTGCAAACAACTCTTTCACATTGTGTGATTTCTTACTGATAAAATATTCCCAGTAACAGTAGAAAAATCTCTTACACACTGAACAACAAGGCTATGATTGACTGTCTGCACAGAAATAAGTTATAATGGGATTTGGCACCTCTGAGCTGGGAGGACACAGGGTGCCAGCAATTGTTTGTGTTTCTGGAGGGGTTATCCAGCTTCAGAAGTGTTCAGTGGCATGTTTCAATCAACAGCAGGAAAGTACAGCTATCTCCACTTTGAAGAAGTTTAATCTATGGCTACGATCCAAAAAGACCAAGTGTCCTCTGAATTCAAAGGCAGCCAATCTTCATAGACTCAAGAAGAGATTATCTAGAGATTATGCTGGTAATTAACTGAGGAAATGGAAAGTTGGTCTAAACCCTGTGGATCTGCCTCAAAGTGACATTGCTCTTTTCATTCCATAAAGGATGTGTTGGAAGCTATGGACAGAATTTACAGAGAAGCACAGTGAAATGTGGGTAAAGCAACCAGAGGAGCCTGAATTCAGGTGTCTTAACTGTCTCTGCACTGACTGGACAACTGGGTGGCTGACAATAGATCATTTCTATGTGAAATTAAAATGAAAACTAGCAACTGCACACCAATACCCAGCAACCATCATACCAAGGTTAATACGTGTTCCTCATTAATAGCATTTATTCTAACTGGTCTTACTACACCTTGGTTACTGCAATTACTCCCAATTAGACAGAGATTGTGAGCACCAGCTTTTATAGCCTGTCACATGCCAGATGAGCTGAAGGACCCCTCTGCTGCAATGCTGTTCAACAGAGAGACTTCATTTTCTATTACTCTAGAGACCTTCTCAAGACAAATGCTTCATTCTTATAACATCATATTTTTTCCTCCTATTTGCATGACAGCGCTTCAGAGCTCTCCTAAATCTTCGATTACTTAATAACCACTTTTCTTTCTCATCTGATAACTGCAGAGAGTGGAACAAAAGAGTGCTGCATAGTTACAGGCACACAACAGCCCTGCTATTTAGCATTTAGATGGTGCCACAGAAAGAGGGACGATGTACCAGGGAGGCAGAGGGGAGGTGGATGTGAGCAGTGCCAGTTGGCTGGACAGAATCCCCCTCTCATCTCCCTCCTTGCCAAAACCATTATGCTGTTTGAGGCAGACAGAGGGAACGTGCCTGCTTTCCACCAGTCTGCTCCGAGCAGCGCCCCACTCTGCGGGCATTTCCCAGCCTTCAAGCCATCGCTGCTCTGCAGAGTGAAGAACAGCCTGAGACAGCTTTTTGAGACAGCTACAGCAGGGCAGCAGAACCCCACGCACCAGGCAAACCCCCCCTGTGCAGGCTGAGTGTGCAAAATAGATGTGAACATGGACATGCCACAGCTCACCTTCACACAACCCCAAACAGCAAATCCCCCAGCATGAGCTTAGTCCCTTAACCCAGGATATTCACAGATGTCTGGGAAGTTTTGGAATCAGTGCTCCATTTAAATGATCCTTTCACTCCTTCCCACATGTATTATTGTTATTTGCATTAACAAATATACTCTATGCCAAATTTCCCACAGGCCTCTTTTCAAATTAGCCATCTGCAGCCGTGTGAAGCTCTACATGAACACAAAGTATGTGAAAGGATATCCAAATCCTATCAGCTCTAACAGGTACTTATCCATCTTTTAACACATTGCATACACTGGCTATAGAAGGTAAAAGCAGTATGGATATGAACTGTGGAAAAACATCCAAGCAAACCGCATGCACAGCCACACATTCCCAGAAATCCTTCTCCAGTCACCAGTTTCAAGGAGGAGATAGCTACATAACAGGAGACAGCTCTTAATTTGAAGCATCCCTCCTACTTTAACAAAAAGGTGGTGTTTTTCCATTATTTGCTCCTTAACAACAAAACACTGAAGGTCTTTACTGCCTACTGCAGAATGTTAATTTTTAATGGGAGAAGCTACACGCTGCTTGATTTCTTTAGTGCATGAGGCAGCCAACCAATCGTGCATCACCTCTAACTCCAGAACAGCAGTTTCAGCAAGGAGCCTTTACAGCTCAGAGCATCCTTGAGGGCTAAAGATGTCAAGCAGTTTAAATGCCAATGAAATCAAGAAGACACCAGGCTCAGATATGTTAGGAAAAAGGGACAGGAAAATGGAGACCTCCACTGAGACCAAAAACTTTTTCTCTGCTCTAAGAAATAAGGGCCCACTCAAGGCACTGTGAAGCGCCCTCCTGGTGAATGGAGAGACGCAAAAGCAGCACTAATGACAAAGCACAGAGCTAATTTTATCACGAAAATGGTGTGAAAAATGGGCTGGAGGACATGTGAGAGAGTCCAACTCTCCCTCTACCTGAGACATTACTGAGACATGACTTGCTTAGCCTGTCCAGCAGGAGCTCTGATGATAGAGAAGCTACAACGACCTTAAGGAATTTGTTCCAAGTCTAAACAGAAAGGTTTTTTCCCCAGTAATTCTCCAGAGCACACAACCTCAGTGCCACTGTGCCCATTGCCAAAGCTGCCAGGCATTCATGTGACACAGGACTTCCCACGCCTCAAAGCTGAAGCCCACTTGCTAAAATTCCCAGTTCTCACTGTTTTCAGGACATGCTGTGTTTGGGCACTACTCCCATCTGTAAAGCCCTTCCTTGGTGGGACATGGCCCTGCTAAGGAGGAGCACATGGCTCCAGCTCCCGCACAAAGGACAGTGCAGAGGGATCTGCATCTCAGCAGCTCCCTCTGAAACTGGACAACAACCCTCCAAATGTACCAGATCACATTCAACAGACCAAGATTACAGTGAACAATTCAAGCTATATTGATGCAAAGGCTTTTTTTTTTTTTTTTTAGCAGTAATTTTCAGCAGTTTTTTCAACTTTCCAGTGTGCTGTGCAGCAGGATTGAAAGTTAATATCTGCTTAAGCCATCACCAGAATAGGAATATTTCTGCTCTTGTATCTTTAAAAATATCTTGTGGAGTGAAACGATGGATGCCAAGTTTCAAGGTTGAATGATTTTTTTATAGCAAAATTATAAATCCCTAAAAATGAAGGATAAAATGGAGAGTATTTAATAAGCCTGAACTGAAACAGTGCTATCAGATGTCCCTTTAATAATTTTGATAGAAATGGATCTTCCCTCAGATTTTCCTATCTGTGAGTGCAGCATTCAGCACTGGCATCATTCTGCTGCTGGCCAGTGTTTAAAGGAAGAATATTTGGATTATACCAGAGAGTGCCTGAGACCAAGCAATGGCACAGTTGCTCTCCCAGGCAGAAAGGTGATGATAACCAAGCTGGGTTGATGAATTTTCTTCAAGCCCACTTCCACACCACTGTGGCTGCTGTGAACTTAGCACTGCCTTGGGAGACAAATCTTTTCCTACTATTAGGTGGGTGCTGGATGCTGTAGAAAAGAATCCATGGCCAAGACTCCTGCAGCCTTGAGGCTGATGCTGCACCCCCATGACCATCTCTCTAGTCCCACCTGAGGGTCTAATCAAGTTAAGGTTCCAGTGAGGGAAGAGGGTACTAACCCTGGTATTAAGCAGGTAAGCTCTGAGTAGCACCCTGAGAGGAGGAGGAGAGTTTATCCTTGTCATGTGCACTTTAATATCTTTTAAATGACACTCTTGTCTAGAGGAAATGGTGAGTGCCAATCCAAGACCATGAAAGATGTGGTTTGCAATTTTCCACACTGACTTCAGAAGTATTTATGGTTGGGTACAGTCCACTTCCTTACCAGAATTTATAGGGCTGCAAGTTGGTTTTGTAAGGACACCATCACACTGGCACGTGTGCGAATTCCTGGACTTCAAAGGTACAAAAGGTGTCTTGTTGGTCAGAAGTATTGAAAAAGAACAGCAACAGGTACAGATCAATGGTTTCAGCCCAAGCAAGGCCTTGCAGAAGCCATAGTTTGGCAATGACAATAAGACACTTTCTCCTAAACATGTTTCCTTGCTGCTACTCTACCTACAGCTATTTCAAAGATTGGTCCTTCTTTCAGGTGCCTGGGAATGCCATCAGATGGCATTCTAGAACTATTGAGAGGTGTTAATTTGCTACTCTTATAGTGCACAAAGACATCTTCCCTGCAGAAGGATCAATCTTTCTGAATTTTTGGCACTTCTGCTCATTTTTCCACACTAGGTGAAACTATATAGATATTTTTTTTTACTGTTCTGATTTGGCAGAGCATGTGTAGAAAAGAATCCATGGTGTCTTTTAACGTTTACTCACACCAGTTTCCCTGTATTCCCTCTCTGCTCAAGCCATCTTCAAATCAGTCCTTCCCAACCCCACAGACATGATATGCTTATTTTAGGAAAAAAACCTCAACCTTTGTTGGTTTGTCCCCACTTTAGCTTCGGGCCATGAGCAAGTGAGAGCAGATCCTGACAGCAATGTAATATGTAAGACAGAACAACTTCAGCCAAGACTCCTTAATGGAAATGGCAACTGCTATTGATTTCCTGAACACAGAGGTTGTGCCCCTCACCTCCATGACAAATCAGTTAGTAAAGACTGGGGACTCAGGGGAAACTCCTCCTCATGTAAACATGAACTTGTGGTTTATATTAACACAATATATTCTACAACTTCTTCCATGGTGAAGTCCGGGAAAATACAGGAGGAGTCTGCAAGTGGCAACCAAAGATATTCACAGCAAAAAAAATAAATCACTAATACAAGTGCAACTGAATTCAACAGGCAAAGGAAAGAGCAGGCATATAAGAGTACAGAGAAACTATGGAAATCTTTGGATTACCTCTAAATTTATAATCAAAATGAAAAATAGAAAGGCAAAACCAAACAGATTGATTCTTAGTTGCAATAAAATACATACAGTGATTAATAAAAATAACTGTTATTTATCTGCTGGTAACAGTAAATTGTCCTTAATGCTACTAAAATTGGTGTAAGAACTCAGTCTGACAAGGACAAACATCTTCATCATTAATGGCTGTCATGATAGAAGAGACAAATATTTTTCCAAACCATAAAATACAGTCAGGAAGCTCCTCACTATTTGGTAATACAATTTACATTTTGAATCCAAGAAATCTCCCATTTAGGAGCAGAGCAACGTGCCCCTGAAGCACAGTTCCTCCATAATAAGTGTTTTCACAGCCATTACCAAGGACAAGGAATACAGACATCACCAAAGATATCTACAGCCCCCCTTCTCTCACTGCTAACAGTAAAAGCAGTATAAATAAACCCACTCACTGGCCTGGCTGCACCAGCAGGAAGATCAGACAGACAGCTGAGATGAATAACACTGAGAATAGAATAACTTATTTCGTCCTTGAAGCAAAAGCAACTTCCTTACACCCCTTAAGTTAATAACGCTTTATTTTGTCCCCAGCTGTTAAGTTTATAGAAATTAAAAGTCATGACTATTTGTCTTTTGCCAGCATGAATTTAAAAGTGCCTTTAAAAAATCTCATTATCATTGTGGTGCTTTTTTTTTCCCAAGCAGATTCAATACAAAGCAGATTACATTCTGCCTGCACTAGTAAAGTGCACATAAATTTTTCACAAACCAATTTATCTTAAAAATTTTTCTCTCCTCATTTTGATTCTGGACACAGTACGGAGTAGAAAGGCACTCCAAGTATTTTTTAGATAACACAATTCTAGCCATAGTGTGTTAGTGTTTCTGAAGTATTTCTGTCCTATAACATTATTTCCAGACCATCAGAACACACATTTTATGAAGTGGAATGATCTCATAAGAAACAATTACATTACCATGAAGTTTTAGTCTGATGTTCAACCTGAATTTGAAGATTAGAACTACAGGATTCATTCACAGGTAACGGAAGAGGGTAAAAATAATTTCCTTGGGTAAGGAAATTTGGAAATATCAATCAAATAACCTGGAAAGGGGCTGCATGGGTCCCCTGTACAATCATCTGGGAAACAAGCAGTCCTGCACCAACCACACATGGGACCACTGCTGGCACCCCACTCCTGTACCAGCAATAATCAACAGTGCAGTTACTCCATTCCAGATGTGCAAACCATCCTTTCTGAGGCACTGGGAGAGGAGGGTGACCATAATTCTCACTATAAGTGTTTAGAAGTGCTGGGGAGAGACAAAAGCCTTCCAGGTCTGGGGGAAAATGTTTGTATGGAGAGCAGCCCTTCCCCTGCAGAGCCTTGACTCATCAATGCTTGAGGACGGTCAGGAGACACTGATTGAGCAAACACTCCCAGTGAAGAACTACACTCTACTTGGAGCCAGCAGAGATATTTATAGCCAGGTTTGAATGGCCGTAATAGCTGAGCTACGACTTCTGTTCTCCAGACAGCTCCAAAAAAAATCAAGGCAACGACTCTGGTGGAGCAGGAAAAGTTCCACTAACGCTTTTCATGAGGCACTTGTCTCTCCCTGGCACTGATGACAGCCTTTTCACAAGTACCCCAGGCATCTTACAGAAAGAACAAGACATGAGTATGTCATGGCATGAGTGCAAAAAAACCAGAATAAAAGTTACCTTATACAAGTCTGAGTCACTTGCTGTTAAGGCAGAACAAAATCCTGAATGTCTCCTGTTCTTTCATTTGCTTCCACTCCTGCCTAAGGAAGGGTTTTGATCACACTTTCATTTTAGCTAATAAAGTGTTCACAAGTAAGATATTTACAAGAAATAGTAACACTGCTCCTTTGAGAGAGACTGTCTAGGAACAGACAGTGAATAACTGGGCCCAGTCAATGGGAAAGATTAAATCTCTTGGGGTTTTGGGTGGATTCTAAATATGTAATCTTATTCCCGCACGTTTGCTAGTCTTGGAGCAGAAGTGATGAGAAACAAGAGGATGTCACAGCCTTTTGCAAAAATCTCAGAAAAAGACTGAGTCAAGAAACAACCCCAAGCAGAAAGCAGCACACAGAGGAAGAAGTTCTTCACCCACAGCAGCTCCTGCTGCAGGGCTGCAACCCTGACACTTCTGCTTGTGCCTGAACTAGGAAAAAAGACTTTGGAAGCCTGGTGGTACCAGGGTATCCCATAACACCTTCAGAACAAAGCTGTTGACCAGACTTTCCTCTTTTGGCCAGGGTGCTTAGCTGGCTGGAAAGCATGAGGAAAAAGAAGTTACTTAAGAAAATCACTCTATAAAGAAACATAATTCCACCTGCTTCCCAGTAAGAGTTTCTAGGGAAAACAACAACAACAACAACAAAACAAAAACAAACAAACAAACAAAAAACCAACAAAAAAACCCATAAAACAGAAAAAAAACCCAAAACCCTCCATCTAAGCATGGCTGAAATTGCTGCCTTGGGGGAAAAAAATCGTGCATGCTTCCTTCCTTCCAGCAGACAGGCAATGAAGGAAACATTACAGTCCCTCAGGAGTGCCTTCAGGGATACACCAGAGAAAACTTCCAATATTCTTTTCCACATTAATTTGCATTAAGATGACATTTTTAGTGATGGGCATTTTGCAGATTTGGGAAGAAATATATTTTTCTTTGGAAAGTAATTTATGAGAAAATTTCTACCACCTCAACTATTTCAGATTCCTCCTTTATCTTTGGAAGTGCTGCCTTTTGAAATGCAGGCATGAGAAGACACTTATGACATCTCTGTAGGCACATAGGCTTTACTATGATCACATTTCTGTGCACTATAGCACATGCTTTAGAAAACAATCAGTTGGAAAAGCAGATAAAAATCTCAGCTTCAGGATGTTAAACCATTCTTGAACACCTCAGGGCTAGGACACTATCTAGAAGGAATGAAAGGCTGAGATAATTGAGATGTTCAGCCAGAAAAAGAGAAGGCTTTGGGGTGACCTGATTGTGGCTTTCCAGTACCTGAAGAGGGCTTGCAAGAAAGATGGAGAGGAACTATTCCAGGAGCCTGGAGTGACAGGACAAGGGGGAATGGCTTCAAACTGGCAGACAGTAAGTTTAGATTAGATATTAGGAAGAAATTGTTTATTGTGAGGGTGATGAGACCCTGGCACAGGTTGCCCAGAGAAGCTGTGGCTGCCCCACACCTGGAAGTGTTCAAGACCAGGTTGGATGGAGCTTGGAGCAACCTGGGATAGTGGAAGATGTCCCTGCAGGGGCTGGAATGAGATGGGCTTTAAGGTCCTTTCCAACCCAGAACATTCTGTGACTCTGAGAGCCAAAAAACAAAGCAGCCCCTTACACCCTCTCCTCAGACTGGATGCAATCAGCCCCTTCCAGCAATACTTTGGTGAGGATCCTCTCTTCTGCATCTCCACACTCCAAACCAGGAGCGAGCATCCCACGGGAGCCCTGGGAGGCCACCTGACTCAGAGACACATCTCTGAATCACCAGCACCTACTCCCCGTGGGAGGGAAAGGGTACTGAGCTACTGCTGGCCTGGAGCAGGACTGAATTCTTCCCTCCCAACACGCAGGTGCTGGCTCAGCTATTTTGACCCAGCGTGTGGGAGGGCTGAGCCAAGGTGTTACCCAGCCCTGGGAGCTGCCCACCCTCTGCTGGGCTCTCACTGGGAGCGGAGGCTCAGGCAAGCTGCAGAGCGTTGGCAGGTTTATATCCCCTCTTCCCACCTTCTCCAGACAGCTGAAGCCACAAACCAATTAAACTATAAACTATCCCACACTTCTTTGCAAATTAGAGCTGTGTTTAATACACAGCCATTGTGGGCTTTGCACTGTGAGCTCTGCTCTGAAAGCCTTTCAGAAAGAAGCAAGAGACTGGTAAGCTGAAAGTTAGCAAAAGGCACGTCTTGTAACATCCTGATATTGTTTATAAAATATTGTTTGAAAATATTGTTTAAAAAAGAGAAAATAATTTTATCTCTGTACCCCTTGGACTTTTATTGTTGCCAGAAATAATAATATTTCTGTCCTTATGCAAGACAAACCAAGTTTAGGATAATTGTCCTTAAAATGAACTGCAGGAAACCAAACACTGACTGACTTGTATTGTGCATGGAACAATTCCATGGTCTGGATAAGCCTCCATCAGTGAAGTGCTTGAGTGGAGTTCAGCCATAAAAGACATGAGGTATAAGGATAAATGTTCAATGTAGCAAGAACCAGTTATATAAACAAGCATTAAGGTTATAAACTTAAGTTCATTAATTCAGTGTGCTTAGAAATCAGCAGCAAAAGTAAATGACAATGGTACACAGCAATAGCAATGATAAGCATTAACAGGAGTGTTTTAATGACAGCAAACTCCAGAAGCAGACACATTTTTCTAAGCCAAGAAAACTCAATTTCCACTTGGCACAAAAGAATCAATTAGATATGGCACTTACTGGTCAGCTGAGAGTTGGAAACACCTCTCCTCTCTTCTAACACTTCACTCTGTACAAATCAATGATCAAAGCAAATGCAGCCACACAACTCTGTGAGTCTGTAATAAAGCCATTTATTTCTGAAGCCTGTTTCTGTGTGTGGAATTTTCTTATAAAGATAGGTGCTGTCATAACCAGCATCCATTTCTTGGCAGAGGGAAAAGGAGCAGAAAATCAATGTGTTTGCAAACTCAGAACTAACTGAGCCATTGCCAACACTGCATGAAATGCAGCAAGACACGGACCCATTTAAGGACTGAGATGTTTTATCTCAAATCCAGGTACCTATGTGGCTTGGAAGAGCCTCCTATTTAAAGGAAACTTCAAGTGAAGAGTATAGGCAGAGATGAAGGCTAAATCTTGTTTCCTCACACGGTGAAGTGGATAAGATGTCAGTAGTGCTAAGAACTCCGAAATCCAGTGAAAGCCAAACTTTGGAGGAGATTTTACCTGAGTCTAAGATAGAAAATAACCCTAACTGGACCTGGCTAAAGTGCAAGGCATGGTAAATGAACCAACTTCTGGGACTTGGGCACCTCATTTTCCTCACAAATCCTGTTATTACACAGAAGGAGGACTTTGAAATGCCTCAACCAACACATTAATTTAATGGAATTATTCTTCATCTGTTCTGTACTTCCTTGGAAAGCACAGCTTGAACAAAGTGATTGGAAAATGTAGCCTACTGTTAACATTTTCCTGCATTTCAATTGTTCTTCAATATCTAACTTCAATACAATCAGTAGAACAGAATCACAAAACAGCCAAGTTGCCATGTTAACTAAGGTTTCTGAACCGAATTCTCTAGTAAATAAAGCCATCCTCAATCTGATGCACAGGAAACCCCTACCCACCTTTCCTCATCTCCCAGCCCTCTCCCCAAAAATGGCAGTTCATTCTTCTTTTCCCTTTACTTGCTCCTTCAGTTGTCTGCAATGCTCTTAATGAGCATACCAGAGAAAAAGAAGAAAAATGCAATTAACTTTTTCATCTGTTCTTAGACTCCAGCATAAGAAGACCACATGAGTACTTTGATTGTTCCCATGCAAATGTTCCTGCCTTTGGACACTTCAACACTCGCACAGATGTCAGAACTGACATAATCGGATTATGTGTTGTTTTGTTTTGGTTTTTTTTCCCCAAGTTATTTACAACATAAATCTTTTAATTCCTTCTAATTGAGGGGCATCTGTCCTGATATTTGCCTCTTCCATCTGAGGAGCCCATGTCATCTTATGCAAGTCCTCCTATTCAGGTTCCAATTCATCTTCTTGCTTGACATTTTCCTAGCTGGAAACTGTTTCTGTAAAGCACCTCCAGAAATGGAGGTGTGATTCTTGGTAGAACTTAATATCCTAGATAGGCTGAAGAATATTTAGCCTGCTCTTACAATAACCATTACTGTGCTGTTAAATGATGCCAAGCCACAAAGTACCTCATCAGAACGATGGGATCAGTCCATTTTGTGACAAATATTGTAACTGCAAAAGCATCTATCACAAAATCTCATAAGGCCAGAAAATATCTCCTGACATAATGTCATCATGCACACACAGATCACAGAAACTTCTGAAATGCGGAACTAACACCCTTCCCCCCCAGCCTGCAACAGAAACTTCACATATTCTTAAAAATGTCAAGATGTATGGAAAGGATTCACTCTATTTTTGTCCCAGGACCTATATTACAGGGCAGAGGAACAACTTTCTGTCAGATAGGAAGAGTATTCTAATAGGCTAGAGACTGGAAAACTTTCCTGACCAAAAAACAACTCATTGAAAATAGAATATACAAGTTAAAGTTGTCTCCAGGAATGATCCTCAATCCACCAACAGGTTCTTAAAGGAAAATAGATTTTTCTCAAGAAATACAATACCTTTGATTCTGGGATGGGAACTATAACATTTGTAACCTCAGGTAAGCAACCCTACATCTCTCCTGGACTCAATAACCTTATTCTGTTTAGTTACTATGCTATTCAACTTCAGTGGTGTGTCTTCTTTTATATCTGTCACAGTGTTATTAAATGGGAATAACCATTTGAGGAAAAGTAGAGGAGACAAGGGAAACAAAACTCTGTTCAAGGAGAAAGTAACGACGGCAAGAAGGGCCCTGACTGTGGTACTCTGTCAGAGACAAGAGGCAGCTAACAGAGAGAGCAGGAACAGGCTGGGACCAGCACTGAGAGGGGATCAGAGCACGTCTGCTGGCCTGATGGAAAGGTTTGTGTTTCCCTAAGCAGCTCACAGCTAATGGGCTCATCACTCTTCACTGTGCTCCCATACAGACGGCAGCCACGGAGCAACGTTCCCAGGGATGCAGGCAGCAACTGAAGCTCTCTCTGTCACTTCCTTTTCCATCTTTATCCTCTGCAAAGTTATGACAACTCCCTATGGAGCCAGAGTTTGCCCCAGACCTGCTGAAGGCACCAGATTCTGCCATAAAAACATTTTTTACCTGATAGTAATAGGACAAATGAGAAATGCTGAAAAAAGGAAAAAGTCAAATTTGGGTACGGTTGGATTCTCAGTGTTCTGTTTGCACATTCTCCAAAATCCACTGGACTGAGGACTGGTTCCATGGCTGATAAATCTACTTGCCTTTTGGTTTAATTCAAATGAAAGGAATATCCAGCAGCAGCAGAGAAGGAACAGGCCGTGAATATTAAACACATATTTGTGCAAAATAAAATGCTTATTTCATAAGTGTGTTCCCAAGTCTGAAGATAACATCTCCAAGAGATTGGACTGGAAGTTAAAAAGTAAAGGTACTGTATTCAGGCAGAGCTGAACAACATCCATCACCACTGGAGCATGGAAATACAGAGTAAGGGCTTCAGCAGCTCACATCCCTGGAATCAGTTATCTAATGATTCATCTTTGCCACAATAACTGCTGCAAAAATCGATTCTACAGCTTTCCTCCAGTCTTGGGCTTTGCATGGAAAAGCAATTGTTTAAATTAATTATTTAGAGAGTACTTTCAGAACTTAAAAATGTAGCACCTAGCTATGCTCTCTGTTTATTTCACAATCATTTAATTTTTTTTTAATATCAGCATCTCAGATACACAGATATGTGATTAAAAACAAACAGTTGTAAGGAATGTCAATATAAATAGTAGGCAATGAAAGACAGCGTTTCATTTCATTAATATCTGTATCTTCAGTGACTGCAGGTGCACCTTAATGAATTACATGACTAGTAAACTACAATTAAATGCAGCTGCATATGTTTACAAAACTGCAGAACCAAATTACAGGTATCAGTAGCACCCATAATTCATCCATAATTGACAATTTTCATATTACTGGAATAAGGAATCAAGTCATGCAGATGATTACTGCATTTGCCTTTGAGCTCTGTAGACCCAGGTTCATTTCCTATGCAGCACCATAAATGAAACAAATTACATACTTGCAGGTTAAGGCAGACCTGAAAGCAAATGCCCCCCTGAATGACAGCCAAAAGCTCAAATCATTCAGGTTCTATTTAGCTGTCAATAAAAGCTCATGAATGGCTGATAGCTGACATAACTTAAACATATTGTTAATAAAGTATTGTTCTTTACAGTAGAGTCATCACATGTCTGCTGCAGAACTGGGCTCTGACCCCAGTTATCCATGGGGTGGATTTCCAGGCTTCAAGGACACGACAAGAACATAACAAAGAACAGAATTTTTGCTGAAGATTTTGGTTTTCTTTGGTTTATACTTCTGGCATAGTGATCATCTCTATTTTTCTTTTGCCAAGATCTTTTCTATGGCAATAACTCCTACCTACATTTAAATTTCATTTCACCCACAAACCTTGTTAGGAGCTCGTGCTGTGTCACTCAGACCTTGCCTGGAGAGGCTCCTGAGCAGCCTGCTCTGAGCAGGGGTTTAACCAGAAGGTGCCCAGAGGCAGCACACCGAGCTGGATGATGCTGTCCAGCTGACAAGAGCTCATGTTCCCATCCCTGCTTCTCTAATTGCTTGTAACACCCTCCCAGCATTGTATTTTGGGCTGTGAATTACCCAGCCAACAACCAGAGAGGTAGGGAGCTGCTGGATCCCAGCAGTGATCTCCTTAGCTGTAGGAAGAGCCATTGAGGGGAAATACCTTTGTGTGTGTGTGTGTGGACCAGTGCTTGGAGACAAAGACAGACCTCCTGCAGTCCCCCATCATTCTGTACCCTGCCAGCGGCCAGAGAAACAAACACAGGCACCAGCAACCTGCTAAGGCAGAATTTTGGAGAGCTGCATCAAATTATTTTATTGAAGACAGAAAAAACCCCAGACAAACAATAAACAAGAAAAAACAATTATTAATACTGCAGATCATCAGCTTAGATTGATCCTATCATGTGTACACAAACAACAACCCTCTTGACAAATGCCTCATGAAAAAGAGCCCAGTTAAAGGGCCACCACTGACACTGAAGTAAAACCAGCCACAGTTTCTTCTCCTTTCTAAAACATATTCATTGTAGACAGTACTTTTGGAATGTGAAAAATTTGAAAATAATTAAATGAAGTAGTCTTTACTGTTGGTTCCATTTTGCTTTCAAATGGATGATTTTAAATGGATGGCCAGTTCACATTTTTAAGAGCAAGGAAGAAGAGAACTTGAGTGGAGAATTTGCTCAAAGGCAGTGTGACAATCATAGATGCCAAAGATGCAGTAACCCCTGCAATCAATCCAGCTACTCTGGATGCATGACTCTGTCTTTGTAAAACAAGAGTCCAAACACAGAAGAATGAAAGGAGGAGGAAGAGTAAAGGAAAGAATAAAGAGGAGACAAGCTAACACAAAGAAGATATATCAGCTGTATCTTCCAGCTAGGGACTAAACTGATGGACAATTTATCCTTTAGGAAACATGTGACTTCACAAAAAAAAGAGTTGTTCATTTGATGACTCTTTCAATATTTCTCTTACCAACTGGAAAATTTTAGGTGGCTGTGCTGCATGCAGGAACAGCACCCAGAGAAACACCGCTATGATTTCCCTCTGCAAAATTATTGTGGAGGAAATGCAACAAGTCTAAATTTCCAAAGAGAAAGATAAAAAACAATTTTCTCAGATCATCTGTTGGAAAGTCTCTTTGTTGCCTTTAAAGTATAAGCTATCAGTAGGATTTTATTTTAAAAGAACGGAAGGACAATTTTACAAATTTATACTGACAAGTAGGTGTTTGTTATCACTTAGATTTTCTAAAATGCCATAGTTTTATTTTTGGTTCTTTTATGGGTTCCATTACTGAAGAAGTCATGGCCATTGCTTGACATGACCAAATGAATGACCTCTTCTGTTTTTTAGGTGGGGAACTTGAGGTCATGGAATGTCAACTCCTGTAAAGGTGCTCAACTCTTTAAGCTCTTTTGTTACTTGTTAGAATTTGAGATGAAGGATGATGGCCTGAGGAACATGTAAATCTCAGTTCAAGATATCTGGAGAGCTTCCATGGTGTTGAATTAACTATGCCCATTTGGTATGAACATGCCCTACTAATTCCAACCATAGGGCAAGGCTATTGCAATGCTATTAGCAGCAAAAATTCCTTCTCAGGCTAAACCCACTTTTTTTTTTTTTTTTTTTTTTTTTTTTTTTTTTTTTATTTTTTAGAAAAATTAAATTTTTTC
>VYZP01010912.1:0-19590 GCA_013400635.1 Hypocryptadius cinnamomeus | reverse complement strand
ATTCTAGATGAGGCTGCACCACTGTTTTATATAAATCATGCAATTTCCTCCCTCTCCCCATCATGTAGGATTTTCATCCTAGCAATCTGCTATCTCTGCAGAGCTCCTGGGGCCACTGATTAGTTCTTCACACAAAATGTCTTCCCAGCCATTCAGGTTGCTTTCTTTTAGCTGATATAAATAATTTAAAGCAGTATAAATTGTCAGCATACTTTTCCTTGCTTTTCATGTAGATAAACAATTTAGCACTGTTTACTTGCCTACCTTGACTAGGTCCATTTGAAGCTGTTTATAGGCTTCTGCTTGTGACTAACCAAATTTGTGTGAGCAAAATTTGCTTATCTTAATGCTGACATCATAAATATGTTTCATGAAACAGCATCCAGCCTAGGATACAATGTTGGGGCATCTTTGTGTTTTCTGTTTCACAGTGAAAACAGTCTGTTTAATCCTGTTCTTGTCCTTGATTACTTCTGTGTTTTTGATCAACCACACTGTTTTGTCTACACATTGAAGGCTGCTTTAGCTTCCTTTGAGGAGTTTTCCATGTTAGGGTGAGTCCATACTGTCCTTGTTGAAGCTGGAGGTGCGGCTGTGGAGCGCTGCTGTGTAGGTGGTCTCTGAACATACGAGAAAAGCAGCTGATAGCACCTCAGTCTTGAGTTTGTTGCAACATGCACTGTCAAAGGCTTTGCTGTTCTTCTGAGGCATGTAAGAATATTCATGACCAGTGAAGCTCCTGTTTGGTGGGTGGACAAGTGTTTGGGAGGTTTTCCACAGACTAGTAACCAATAACATTTTCAAGTAATGTCTGAGCAGAGCTCTCTGCAAGGGTATCTCTTGACTCTGTTCCTATCAGGATTTAGTTATTAAAAACTCTAGTGATGGAGTGGAGAATAAGTTGTTAAGAAGTAGCTACTGCTCCAATACATCAAAGAAGAAAGACCAGTGAGGAAAGGTGTCATTTTTTTATTTTTAAAATAATTTATTTTTATTTTTCTGCTTAGGCAACTTTATGGCAGAACTGCTACTAGGAACAAACCTATCTAACAGGTGTACCAACAAAGACTTTTGAAGAATGTCACATTACAGGCATTTGTTCTCTGTTCTTGTAAAGCACTTCATTAAAAACAGAGACACAAAATGTCCTTGTAGTGAGTAGTCTTTTGCATTTAAGCAAAAAAGTGTAGCTAACAGAGCAACACTGCTATTAAATCAGAGTTGTGATCTGATTAAAAACAATGTGAACTTAGGCTCTTTGAGAATACATTTATTTTGGCTAGTAGAAAAGTACGTACTTCAGTTGTTTATTAACAGCAAAACATGTTACAGGAAAATTTATGGTGGGATGATGAAAGTTGATAAGGAAATATCACATTTGTCCCTTCTGTAAATAAAAAAATTCCAAGAAAATATCCAGAGACAATAATTTCTTGTTAAAAACTGTCGCTGGTCACTGAAAAGCTAATGGTAAATTTTGTGAAACTTCTGAAACTGGAGACCTGATTTTACATTTTTTAAATTTGAGTTAAGCAAGAAAACAGACAGCATCTTTATCCCTTGCTTTAGCAGTTCTTGGTGTTATCTGACTTTTAGAAACAAAGATAAATGCTGAGGGTCTGTGAGTCATCTTCTTTTCAGCCTGAGCCAACTCCAGCTTCAGTGTGTGTATGCTTGTTTCTTTATACCAGGACTTTTTCCCTCCTAAGTTAGTCATTGTTATCTCTTGGCACAAGTGAAGAGGTTAAAAACGTCAACAAGCATGAGGCATGCTGAAAACATGCAAACAAACCTCCCATGTAATCTTCCAAACCCCAGAGTGTTCCCATTCCCATTGCTTTGTTGTTCATGAACCCATCTGATCTTTTGATCATATCCTGATGTAGGGAGCAGGGAGGTGAATTCCAAGGCAAGGGTTTACTGACCAGGAATAGTGTCCTAGAGGCCCTCTTCAGTTAACTTCTGCTGGTGTGTCCAGTTTCCAAAAATTACATTATGTCATTGCATAAAGAAAAAGCAAAAAATAGATTAGATAGAGGTGAAAAATTTCTGTTGATCTTTTATTGAAAGCTTTGCATTTTGAAGAAGTCTCTGTGTATGTATCTATACACCAAACAGTTTTGTAAGCTCCTTTTAATTTTGGTACAGTTATTTCTGATGCTGGACAAGCTACCAAATAGGTAGTTAACCCATAGGCTTGGGCTGGTTTGGATAAAATGGATGAAGCCCTTGTGGTTTGTGGTGGTTGTTCCATTGAGATAAGGATTATTTGAAGCCACCTCTAAAAAAGAGTATGGGAAAAAAGAGCAGTGAGCAAGGTGATGGGGGTGAGCATCAACTGTTTTTTGAAGACAGAGTATCTCAAAATGAAGGTCTCTTACAGTAAGTGGTGATTTGCCATCAGTGTGCTCTAGGGCCAGAGTTTAACCCCTGGGTCGTGTGTCCTTGTTGCAGAGTAAGCGCTGGAGCTGGACGGGCTTTGGAGATTGTCATGGCGAAGAGGTTGGAAGAGCGTGAACAGAAATTACCTACTTTGCCCAGGCTGCTTTGGTGAATTGATGAGAGTAAACTGAGTGTCCCAGCAGTCTGATAGGATGTCACTGGCATCTTGCTTTTTGTTAGTGTTCCTGGAAACACAGAACATCTCTGTTACTCTCTGACAGATCAGTCACTCTGGAGAGAACAATGCAATATATTAACTCTTTGGATAATTTTTCTTCCCTGATTTCAATCTAAATTATAATTTTCCATGTGCATATTGCTTGAACCAACTTTTCAAGACAGCAGTTCCCCATCTCTCTCACCTCCTGCTTTGCGTAGGTCATGAAACATTTGCTGACTTAAAATGATGTTTATTAGTGACTTTGAAAGCTGAGTAGGCTGGTAACTAGGATACAGTGGGTAAGTAGAAGAAGGGTAGCAGCATATTGAAGTGATCTGCTTTGCAAGCATTGGCTGTGATGCAGAATATTGAAGAACAAGAGAGTTAATTCTCTTTGCCCCTAGGCTTGAAAAAATGTGGTCAATCTTTACTTGCTTTTATTCTCATGGGACAAAGCATGCCCTCAGGGATCTTGGGATGGTGAGGCAGAAGAAGGTGGCTCAGTTCTATGTTGTTGCTTTCCATGGATACATAAAGGGAGACCCTGAAGAGTCTGGACACTGGTGTGTGTGGTAGGGCAAGAAGGGTGCAGCTTCTAGTAGCACATGAAATGCATGAGCTGCTCCTTAGTCTGGTAACTAGAAGCTCCTCCAAGTGTGCTGTTCCTAGTGCTGGCTGCCAGGCCTGGCTGTCCTCAGGTGGTGGAAATGTGACCCTGTAGAAAGGCAGTGTGTGAGTCCTTTCCTCTGATTGTACTGTGGCATCAGCAGTACAACCAGAGGTTCTGCTGGCTCTTTGAGGTTGCTCTGTTCAGGATACACTCAGCTGTGCTTTGGCTGTGAGTAATGCAGAGGCTATTCTGCTTTTCTTTTGTATGCCCGGTTCACACAACTGATAAGCAAGCTCCTGTTCACATTGTGTCCCTCTGCTTCACTCTTACGTATTCTAATAAGTATTTCTTTAAAAATAGTTACAGTGCTGCTGCTGCTGTCTCCAGTGAGGGATGAGGTGCTCTCCTGGGTGGTTATCTCAGATTCTGCAGGTGCAGGCTGCCTCGTGTATATTTTGACGTAGCCTTGAAAAAGTCATCCACAACTTTCAAGCCAAAAGACTTCTGGTTTAAAACAACAGTTCCTCTGGAGGAATAATTTTCCTTTCAGCACCTGATGTACAGAGGTCTTTTGAAACCTCAGAGAGTTCAACCTCTTTGTCAAGAGACACATCTTACACAGACTTGTGTGTTCAGTTTCATAACATACAATTCACCTCAGATCCCTGCTCTGCTGTAATACTGAGGACTTTTTTCCACTGCACACATGTTTTTCATGCTAATTTAAACTCTAGCAGTTTTTTTTCTTTTGCATATGCTTTTGAGTATGAGAATAAGATTGACTAGGATATAGATATCATATGGTGGGACTTCTGTTGGGATGGAAAACTAGATAATAGTTGCAAATATAATTAAAGGTTAATTAATTCAGATAATTTAATCAGATGTAGAAAGTAGAAAAATCTTCTAATCCTTTGACACTCAAATTGTGAGCATTTTTTTCTATTTATGGAGTAGTATCTTTCTTTTGTAGGGAAAAATGTGCCTTAAAAGTCATTTAAAGGCTTTGTAATGCATTTTTAAAAATGGAAGAAAGGGATAGGAGCTTTCTGCTTTAAATGCCAGGTCTAGTTTTGCTGGAGGGAGATTATTGACATCATGGGGGACAACAGACTGATATGAGACAAATAGCAAGATTTTTTTGTTTGTTTGCTTAGTTAGGCTGCCTAAAATAGTTTTTTCACAGGTACTTTCTCCACAAAAGGTTTAGTGCAACACGGTTTAATATATCCTTTTTCTGTGAATTTGAGTGGGGTTATCATTTCAGAGGATGTCAATCTTGCCATAGTATCTTGTCAAATTTTGTGGCTTTTTTTTTTAAACTGACTTTGGCTGTACATCTGAATGTAGTCTAAGCCTGAGGAGAGGTGCAGGGATCACTTCTGAAGGCCCATGCTGTCTTGAAAATAAATAACAAATGCAGAGATCCCTAACAGGACAGATTCTATTAATGATATTTTCAAAAGTCTATTGCTGGACCAAAGCCCTACCTTTCAAAACTGGAGGTCAAAAAGAGAAAATTCCCTGGTACCAGCTGGAAAATCTCAAGAGATAAAGAAAACCCTTCCCCATAGGGATCAAACTTCCTGCAGCAGTAGGAAGAAGGATTTGTAGACTTAATTAAATTTAGAGGGACTAAATCTACAGCAAGAAAATTCAAAATAATACTGCATAAACCTGATGTGACATATCCACGTGCTAATAATATCAAATGTGTGCAAACAATTGTTTGTATGAATAAAGAATGAAAATAAAGATATACATCAAAAGAAAGGCAGGTAATTAAATTTAAGGATAAAGAATATAATTAAGGAAATCTGCCTCATTAGGGTGAAAGTCTTGCCTCACTTGAAAGGCTGTCTTCCTTTCTCGAACCTATTTTCACAGAAGAAGTTCCTGTCTAAAGATGCCTGAACTGTATCTGTGACCTTGTTGGGGTGCTGAGCACGTATTTTACTTTCTAATTAGATTAATTTTTACAACTTATGTAATTTGTATTATTTGGTTTTGATTTTATAATATTGAGAAAATTTTACATCTCTTAGCGACTTGACACTTGAGCAATTTTACTGAGGCAAAAAGAAATATACAAAACTCATCTGTGTCTTGTATATATATTTGTATATATATTTTCTGATTCTGTAACCTCTCAGTCTGGTGAAAGCTGAATTTACCTAAGCAGCTTTTAGTGGTTGCTCATATATTCTAAACTCTTCATGTTCTAATCATATTCCATGTCTAACAGTTATTGCACACTGCTTTCCGCATTGCTTTGTGTGCCAAGCAGTTGGGATTGAATGATAGGCATGCAGTGGTTTCTGCTGCATTGAAAAATTCAGATATTTTTGAACTGCCTTGTTTCTCAGATCCTTCCCCATCTCAGAGGTGACAAACCTCCCTTTGGAGTGGTTTGCACTTGAGTTTTCGTTTTTTCCTGCTTTAATGGCCAGACTAAAGATTTGCAAGGTGGTCAGAATCAGTAGGTCTCACTCTGCAGACTGTTTGAACGTGCTGGTAGCCAAGTTCCGAGTATTTCTGAGGCTTTGCCAAGGGAAGTTAAGGAATTCCTGATCTATTTTCCAAGAAAAATTGCTTGTGTGATCTAAGGGAAAGCTTTATTCTTTCTTTGCGTATTGAGTGCTTTGCAGCTCTCTATACAGCGAGGCCTTGACTGCTTCATGAAACTAAAGTAGTTATGCTTTAATAGTTTTTCCCTACAAAAAAGTAAATCACAGCTGTTCTTCTGGAAGTGGTTAAGAACTCCCACTCTCCGGTTCATAGTAGGTTGGCACTGGTTTGTGCCAAGAGCTACTGTCAGTGAAATTATTATTGTTCCCAAGAGGTCATGTAACGGAGCGCTGCCAGTACAAACCACAGCAGTGCAGATCCTCAAACTGTTAAGGCTGTAACGCAAAATTCTTTAAGCAGAGCTTGTTCACCCACCCTCAAGGCTGCTCCTGCTCTCAGAAAACCTCAGAAGCAAGGAAAGCAGAAGTTTGCAGTTGTACTCTAGATTTGTTGTGTTTTAAATGTCCTATAGGTACTGGAGCTTAGAGTGGGGCTGCCCTGGGTCCGTGGAGGAGAGCTTGTGAACTTCTAGCCCTTAGCTGGTAGTAAGATTTTTACTTGTGGGTCTCAAAATGCTTCCAGAGCATGCTCATGCTTGTTCCCATTGCATGGGAAGGGAAATGCTTCACTGTAGGTTGCGACCACACCATGTTCAGGAGTAAAACTGAGGTACACTGAACAGTCTGGTGCTTTTCCCAGTGGGCCACTTGTGAAATCAGAAAATCAGTTGCTCAGAAGCAAAGAGGAAGTAGTTTGAATGTCTTGTACCAGAAAGGAGTAACTGTGCTCTCCTAGGTGACCTGCCTTCTGTGCAGGCAGTGGTAAAAACAGGGCTTTCTGGGAGCACATTATGAGAGACATTAAAAACATGCCTTTGTGCACTTGTACACCCAATCGTGGACAATCTGTGTGCAGCCTATTAAAAGAAAATTTTAAAAAGTTGCCAGAAAGACAGGCGTTTTTCAAACAGTAAGCTAATGCAATTTACTGGGAGGTATTTTCATAAATCATAATCAGAGAACAGAATTTTAATTTTGTCTTTTTGTACTTGAAACATTAAAGATCCTTTAGTTATTGAAAACTATAAAACTGTATCTTTAATTATAAATTGCTTCTGAATGAATTAAGATTTTAATGGATTTTCTTATTCAATGATATGTGCACTCTATATTGACATTTTTAGCCATTTGTCGTCATCGTTCACAGCTGATTTGCTGACTGTTTGCTGATATTTGGGGTTTTGTTCCTGCATCTGTGTTCACTGAAATAGCTGCAGCAATCTTGGATATTTTTGCCCTTCTGCTGTTTGCTAGAGTTCTTGTGGCAGAGGTGAGCATTCTTGCAGCTGGGTTATGGGGGAAGTTCATCTGAAAGCTCCTGTGCCTGTGCTGCCAAAAATCGAGTACCCAACCATGCTGGTTTTGCCTGACACCAGAGAGTGAACGTTTGAACTTCCACCTACATGGTGGGTGGTTGGTAGTGACAGGTGAGATGAATCACTTAACTGATTGTCTGCTTTAAAATTTTTATTATATTTAACCTCTGAAAAATGTGACTTGCTGGAGGTCAGGTTCTGCACCGCTATTATCTGCAGTAATGTTGACAGCTGGGGTACCTCAGCAATTGAGACCTGGCACAGTGGGTAATGTGACGGGGAAAAGTTTTGGTGGAAGGCTAATATGAAGATGTGTGATTTTAGGAGCCTCTTTTTAAATGCAGAATGCACCTAGAAATGTACTTCTGGTTGCCCTGAAGCTCCACAGACTTTTTCTCCCATGCCTGGTACAGCCAGTTGGACTAGCAGAATTAAATTGTCTGGGAGTGATGGAGCTGGAGACAATTGCAGAAATATTTGGGTCCTCCAGGGATTGTTTGATCCAAACCCTGCTCTGTGCAGGACAAAATTCAAAGCCATAGAAATTGTGCAGGACGCTGTCTGGTAAAGTTACAAAAGCTCCAGGAAGATTTTACAACCTGAGCATTTATTCTTGTGTTTGACACACAATTTCCTCATAAATTTCTTTTTACTAATGCATGCTTGAAGTCAGGCTTCCTGGCTTTCAGAATGCCTTTGCTAAGTAGATGTGCTGTGCTGCTTTCTTTTTTTTTTTTCATTTGGAAATGTGTCACGAGAAGGTATTTTGCTGACAACACAAGAACATGTCAACAGAGGTACTTTGAAAAGCTTTTAAGTATGCAATCTGCATTTTCGTGCTCCTGATCTCTCTTTTAACTGTTTTGTTGGTGTCTTCATTTAGATTTATCTGAAAATAAACAGTGACCTGTCACTGGGAACATTGTTTTAATTGTAGCATGAAATATCCAGTGCACATTCTTTTGAAAGATCCAAATAGTGTACTATCAAATTATAGTTTGCATCATTAGAAATATTAGCTGCTACAAACAATTTTAGCAATCTCTAAACCCCCCCTACCCATCTTGTCTTATGTGCTGCTCTCCAGGTCAAAACCAGACCAGATGCTGGTGGCCAGGGACACAAGGGTAGATGACAGAGACCATCTACTGTATTTATTAGGTGCTAAGTTTTAAAAAAATATTAAGTACAGCAATATTGTTAAATGTTTATGATGACAGTCTTTACAGTGCCTATTTTTTACTGGAAGAAAGGGAGGATACTGCTTTCCTGTGAAATGTTGCTGACAGCCAGGAACAGTGAAATGCACTGGGAATTTTGTAAGATGGCATCAGGAAATGTATGGCCGAGCTGGCAAATGAGAGCACAAATGCTGCAATAAAGTTCAGTTAACGAAGGAATATGAATAGACAATTCAGTGTACTCTGTGTATTTTAGTGTTATATAAAGCATGATAAAAAGCAGTAAAATTCTAATTCTTTCTTTTTATATTTAATGAAATCTCACTGCAAACATTGTATTAGCATATGAGTTGAAAATGTCCATTCTTTCTTTACAAGAAAGAGTAATCTTGTTTAAACTCTGTTTCTGTATTACAAACTGCGCCCATGCAGTCTACAGTTGTAAATGACATGGGAATTGTGTTTTGCTTCAGTTGATGCATTTATGTGAACATGGAGTTAGAAGTGAAGTTCCCCATTGCTGACACCCTTGAATTTTGTATTGTCATTTTTTGCGAGCATAGTTAACTTCCTTTTCATGTTGACAGAGCAGTGTCTCTGCTCTGTCAACATAAAAAGGATTTATTAGATGTGCTTTATGCCATCATTCCTTGGATAGTTTTAATTTAGCATAAACAAATGCTTCCTCTGAGCACAGCTGTCCCTGCCTGCCTCCCTCCTTGTCCCACAGCCTTCGCCTGTGCCCCCGCTGCTCGCCTTGCTGGGGATCGTGTTTGTGCATCTCCCCAGTGATCCCACCAAAGGAAACCATCTCTGTTGAAATGGATCCCTATTTGATGAGCCCATTCAAAGCCATTGACCCTTTGGCTTGGTTCAGGATATGGCTTCATGGACATGTGTGGAAGCACAAAGGAGAAGAGCAGGGGGAATGGGAAGCTGAAGCAGGAGGTGTAGAGAGGACACGACCTGCTTGTCAGCAGCCCCATTTCAGGGTACTTATTCTGATCATGGAACTCATCATTAGCAGGAGGGTGGCTGTCTCCTTTCTTTAGTAACATAAAGTTCCTAACCAAGGCATCCCCTTCTGCTGGCTCACCACTCCTCCCTTGCTCTCAGTCCGAGTGAGTGTCAGGATGCTGCAGCTTTATTTGAGGCACAGGATACAGATGGAGGAGCCTGTGTTGGTGCCTTCCTGAAGCTGGATTTATCCTGAGCTTTTTGCCGTGGTAGGACTGAGGAAAAGGGAGGAGAGAAACCAGCCAGCCCTGCCATATTGTCAAGTATGATATTCTTTTCTTTAATTAACTTCTTTTAGGCATAGAAAAGGGCATTGAAAATAATTTTTGCTCTTGGACACTAAATTACACACCTTGCTAGGCTCCAGAGACTTTGAAAGTGAATGGTTTATGCCAGATTAAGTTAAAAATAGTTTTGTTTGAAGCACAAACCCATTCAGCCATATTTGGTTTGCTAGGTGCTGGAAAATAAAGGAATGCTTCTAAATGCATAGCTTTGCTAACTGTCGCTGACTCAGAAATAAGTCTTTAAACATAAAGAGCACTGCTTGTCTTTGTAAAAAGCATCCATTTTCTTCTCACATCTCTTTCTGTTTTGGAGGAAGTGAGAACGAACCACGGGTTGTGGGTTTCCCCTTCGTGAAATAACTTATTTTGTAAGTTCTTTTTATACAGAAAACAGATGACAATACCTCCTTTGTTTTCTTTCATTAATGACTCATTTGGGTTTCTCCAGAGAGCTCTTCAGGCTCATCTGGGAACCCTAAATTGCAAGCTCTGCTGAATACAGATTTTTCTTTTTACAGCTTTTTGACCTTTTTATGTTACACCTAAGTGTATGAAGTTTAAGATGATCAGGAGAAGATCTTTCCTTTATAAAAAAGATCCTTTATAAAGGGTTTTATATTTAATCTTAAATAAATATTAATGCAGAGAACTGTCACGCTGGTTATTCTTCATTACCCATGAATTCTGACAGTGGGTTTCAAGTGGAGGAGTGGGGGAAGGTTGTTTGTTACAAATATTATTGGCAGAAAGTCAGGCATATTCCATGATTTCATATGAATGATATCCTCTGAAAGTCAGCTAGCTTCCCAACCAACTCTGCTTGCTGTGCCTTAGCAACAAGAAAAAATCTGTTGCCACATGGAAACGGATTGGGATTCATGACAGCACTCCCTATATCCAGCCACCTTCAAACAACGGTAGCGTTTCATCTACTGAACACAACACCCATGTCTTACTTCTGCTTAAAACAACTATCATTTAGACAGTAGCAGGTGATGTCAAATGCAAAAAATTCAAAGGTGGCAAAGTGGTAAATCATATTGTTCAGTAATTTTTTGCTCCCTTCCCCCACTCCCTGCCTGGCATGAGTAAGCACTGGGAATAAATGGGCATTTACTCCTGCAGAAATTACTGCCTTCTTGTGTTGCAGGTTGAGGAGGGTGTGCCAGGCAGGTACAGCCCAGCTTTGTTTCAGGATTTGTGTTCAGATCAGGGCTAGAAGGGAAACTCTCTCATTACTGTAGCTTCTTGCTTTTAGCAACTCCAGCAAATCTTTTTGATAAAAAACCCCCATAGGTTTTTATCAGTTGTAGCAGTTGCAGTGGTTTCTGTTGCTCTTATGGCATTATCATTGTCATGGTTCATAACAAGAGAAAAAAATCTGGTTGAGACGCAAATAATTACTTTTTGATTTGTGCGTGAAGTGGGAGAGAAGCCTGAGGGAAATTAAGTAAATACCTCTGGTGTATGTTTAAAATTTTTCCTGAGCCACTGCATTCTTAGAGCTGAATGATCATTGGAGAGAAAAGTACAAGCAGATGATTGTTTTTGAGAGTGAATTTGTATTCAGTTTTATTTGTGATCCTTTTCCATACGCTCTCATGGTTGGAATGTGGGAAGTTTCCAGCATGAGTACTTGTGAAAGTGTATTTTAGGTTTGGATGCTTAAATTCTGTTTGGATGTGTGTCTGAATATATAATTTCCTTTGTGATCACATTAGCCAATTTAGGATTCAGGTGTTCAGTAGTTGCAGAAATCCCCCTGTCAGGGAATAGAAATGATCTCATTACCAGGTAGTCTGTGCTACACCATGTGCATTTCAAAATGAGATGATTTTTTGTTCAGGCTATTTATATTTAGGGAATAACAACACTGAAGCATTTGCTTAATTTTAAGTATATTGAGTAATCCAGTTTGAAATGCACAGGTGTTATACTAAATTCTTTAGGGACATAGTGACAGTGCCTTGAAACTATGAACAATTGTTTTGTTATATTTGTGCATAACAAAAATGTTTCTAGAACTGCCCAGCAGTGTGGACTTAATCATGGGCATGTTTGCAAATTAAGCTCTGATCAAACAGACAAATATTGATGAGTGTGTTGTAAACTGAAAGCAGGTAAAGTTTGATCACACATTACAAATTCCAAAGCACAGAATATTAAGCCCATATTTTAGAAACACAACCGGTGAAAAACCTATATATTTGAAAAATCTGGAGTGGAAGCTTGACCAATTCACTGGGGAAGAAAAGCTATGACTCTGCCTTTCCTCATTTCTGTTCGTTTCCAAATAAATCCCACTTTAGAAGATTTCGTAAAAGGAATAATCCTGACTGAAAAAGAAATTCTTGCTTCCTATTTTTGTCTTTTTTTCTTGCTAACTGTGCATGAGTATCAGATGCTCTTAGAAGAAAGGCAAAACATTTCTGTTCCATATTTGAAATTATTACTTCCCTACAATTTTTCTAGCCTCTTTTGAGGTGTTACATTATGACTTCTAGTGTAGACAGGTTGCTGGCTGCTACCACTGCACTAAATCCCAGCTGAGGAAAGCACTTGAACTGGAGCTCGAAGCACTTTTACTTTGTTTCTTTCTGAGCATGCTGGTGATTAAATTGCTAGCAGATGTACGGAGCATTGCTGATGCTACTGTGACTGCAGTGCTGGCAATGGCAGAAATATCAGCAGTTGTTGGAACAGCTTGGGCAGGAGGCGAAGCACAAGCAACTTGTAGGCAAGTCATTCTCCCAAGCTGAGATGTGGCCAAAGCAAAATCCCAGGTCTAAAAATGAGGAGAAAATTCAAATGTATCTCCAAAAGATATGACTAAATCCGTGCTCTACAGTATCATTAGCCCTTGAACAGAGCATTAACCAGGTTGTAGTAAATGCACAGGGAGTTGCTGTAGTGGACCCAGTTCAATACTCTCCCAAGGAAGGAACTAAGTCAGCATCTTACAGTAAGATACTGCTTGTTCTTTCTAGTGGAGCCATTAGTATACTTTGTTGTGGGGGAATTTTTTTCCAAACCTCTAAAAAATCAGTTTGTGCTGATATATTAAAATAATATCATTGATATCTTTGCATGCTTAACTTTAAGTAACGTCAGAAATTCTCATCTTGTTTTAAAAATAACTGTACAGTTGAAGCAATGTTTAAACTTAGGTATAGACTTTGCATAGTAGGATTATTCATTAAATTAGCCTATGCTTCTAAAACTCTACCTGGCATATTTAGTTATTTGACTTATAGTTCTATAAGCTGATCATATAGATTATAGATAAATATTTCCTTCTGGTTGTTTAAGTTGCTTCCTGTTCACTTTATTTTAATCCTCCTGATCTTTTCATGTCATTACTCTACTCCTGGTGATTTAGTGGTTTTAAATACCACAGTAAACTCCTTTATAATGTTTCCCAATTTCAGACTAAATTTTCTGTGGTGTACTCAGAGATTTGGTACTAGCAGTCCTATTCCAATGCTTTCTCTGGGCTTCCTGTCCTAGCTGTCCTCTCCTGTCACATGCAGGCTGTGTCCCCAAGCTAGGACGATGCCATCCCTGTGCCATGTTTGTAGTTCAGACTCTGGATCATCCAGCCCACAGGACCTCTCCCTGCCNCTGCCTTTTTCTTCCTTCATTCCCAGCAGGGAGGATGAAGCTGCCTGTGCACACCTACTCATGTGTGATGGGACAGCCATTCTGGAGGACACCCAGTGCTCTGGATCTCCTGCACATATGGTCTTCTGTCCCACCACACGTGCTGCCATAGCCCTGTCCTCTCCCTGACATGGCGCTTGGCAAAGCTTCTCCTCAAGCTGGTGAAGATGCACGTGGGGATGCCAGGGTGGCAGCAGCTAGAAAGCAGCACTTGGCGTGGGCATCATTAACTGTTCCAAGGTAGTTTTCGTGAGAGATGAGCTGTTTGCTTGATGACTAATTAATTTGCTTTAAAAGCACATTTTGGCTCATTCTTAGAGTGATTTGCAAATGTATTTTCAATCGGTGTGTGTGTCAAAATAATTTTCGGAGAGCAGCCTACATTTACCAGATATCTTCAGAGAGGAGTGGTGCTTCCCCAACAGAGCCACCCAAAAGCTGGGGTCTTTGAAGATGGGCTGGACCACTTATCCACTACCTCTTCATCTCCTGTAGGAAACTGCCCAGTTTTTCCCCAACAGCCAAAGCAGTCTGCTGAATAGAGGTGTGCTCAGTACCTAATATTTATTGAGACAGATTAAAAAAAAAAAAACCCAAACAAAAAAACCGGGATCTATCATGGCAGCTGGGACATAAAAATCCTAAATTTCTGTGTTAATTTCAGCCTTACTGCAGTGAGTGTTTTAACATTTCACAGGCTGCACTAGCATCAACATGAAAGATCATTTTTTCTATTCCAGAAAGCCACTTTCTGTTTTGTTCTATTTTCTCCTTTCCAGTTTCTATTTTCTTGTGCTTTTAGAAATTTTGGGTGGTTGGGTTCCTGCATGACAGGCTAAATGTACTCTCATGGTCTCTCCAATGTTTTGTCTTTGTTCCACATTGATATGGGTCCAGGCTGCCACCGAAAAGCCATTGTCCTGTCCTCCCTTGTCCCTTTTCAGGGCTGTGAATTACTCCTGTCTTCTGTGCACCAGAGCTAGCACTTTGTGTCCTGAATGATGAACTAGAAGTTTGGGGTTATTTTTTTCTACTGGTTTTCAGCATCAGACACCTTTTGCAGACTCCTCGGAATTTCTTCCTAATATTTAATCTAAAATTACCCTATTTCAGTTTAAAATGATTACCTGTCCTGTAAATGATTAGCTGTCCTTTCACTACACTCCCTGATAAAAAGTCCATCTATGTCCTTCCTGTTGGCCGCCTTTAGAAACTAGAAGATACTACATGATCTCCCTGGAGCCTTCTTTTCTCCAGGCTGAACAACCCCAACTCTCTTGGCTTGTTTCCATGGGAGAGGTGCTCTATTCTCATGATCAACTTAGTGGCCATCCTCTAAACTTCCTCCGACAGATCCCCATCTTTATTATGCTGGGAAGCTGACAAATGGATGCAGTTCTCCAGGTGGGGGTCTCACAAAAGTATGGTAGAGGTGCAGAATCACCACCTTCAACCTGCTGCTCCTCCTTCTTTTGATGCAGCCCAGGATACAGTTATGTCATGTCCAGTTTTTCATCCACCAACACTCCCAAGTCCTTCTCCACAGGGCTTGTTTAAATCCACTCATCACCCAGCCTGTGTCCATGTCTGGGATTACCCCAACCCAGGCACAAGACCTAACACTTGGCCTTGTTGAAATACATGAAGACTGCACAGACCCAGCTCTCAAGCCTGTCCAGGTCTCTCTGGATGGAATCTCTTCCCTCTAGAGTATCATTCACGCCACTGAATTTGTCATCCCCAGACCTTCTGAGGGTGCACTCAATCCCACTGTCCACATTCCCATGTTAACATGAGGATGTTAAATAATATGGTCCCAGAGGGACACCACTCATCACTGATGATCAAACACAGCCATCAAACCATTGACTACAACTCTTTGAGTGCATCCATTTCCTTATCCCCTGAGTAGTCCATCTGTCAAATCCATGTTTCTCCATTTTAGTGACAAGGATATGCGTGGAATAGTATGAAATGTTTTGCACAAATGCGGGTAGATTATGTCAGTCTCTCTTCTCTTATCCATCACCACTGCAACCCTGTTGTAGAAGGCAACCAAATTTGTCCTTTGTGCTGAGCTTCATCTTACACTGTCATGTAAGTGCACACTGCCGTACCAGTGTTCTCCCTGGGTGACCCTCCCTGTCCTCTGTCAGCACCAGCCTGGGAAAGGGGCAGGGAAATCAATGTATAAACTTTGACTGTGCTGCTGCGGTGAGAGAGGCTTGTGGAATGAAGGACTTGGACAGAAACCAAGAGAAGTGGTGGTATGTAGGGCTGCTGCAGAGCTGAGGTGTTAATGACATGCCGGCTAGGAAGAGTGAGTGGGATCCGAGGCAGTGTTGCGCTCTTACAGCATCTTTGTTGGGCATGGGAGAGGGAAATTAGGCTTATTTGTTACAGTATTTCCATATGGAGCTGCTGTAATGCATGGAACTACACTAAGGTTTGTGATAAGCGTGGAAAGGTAAACAGCGATAGATGCTTCTGTGTTTCCTCGTCCCTTCCCTTTCTAAAAATACAGAAACAAGAATACAGAGAGGAAAAAGCAGGTGGTGTTATTGAAATATGGATTTTGTAATTCTTACAGGGTGTGAACGATGGGGTTTTTTTATGATTGAAATATACCAAGTGAGAATTGGATCCTTCTCAAAGCAAGGAATTAATTATGCTGCTTACAAGTTGGAATAATGTGAGGGAGCACATGATCTTCCTGTTGTAGTGCCAGTGCACCTCTACAACGTTTTCTTTTCCGCTTCCAGGCTTATTTTAGGCAGTGTTTATTTGTGTCTTTTGTGGCTTGTAGTAAGATAGAAGGTGCAAGTAAGCATCAGTATAGACAATATCTTGTATTTTAATAGTGACAAAATATGGAAGGATCATGGTGAGTAAGAGTGGGTTAACCTGGTTCTTGTGGAGATGTTTATCCTGTCTGCCTTTCAGAGTTCTTTTCACTGTGAATTTTATAATTTTAAATCCCAGTCTTCATTGATCAGTGGTAAGATTTTGGCATTTGCATTTCCCTGCTGTGAAGACTTATTTGTGATTTTCTTTTCTGTCTCCTCAAATATGAACCCTTTCTAATTTCATTGAGTGATCAGTTATTTTCATGTTATGTAAAGTAGAGCACAGAAAATTAGTCTTTTCTTTGTGCCATATTGTATAATTGCGTTATGTCTCTTGTAATCTCTCTGTAAGGTAAATAGTCACAGTCTTTTCTGTCTTTTCTCACATAAAAATTTATCCAGATCCTTAATTATTCATACTGCTATTATTGTCTGAATCCCCTCTGACATTGGAGCATTCATTTCTTGAGACACTGTTACCAGTGCAACATGTGGTACTGCAGAGGTAATGCTGATCTACATTAGTTACTTCCCTGCTGGTCACAATTTTATTCACCATTTATCCTAATTTCTTTTAACTACTGTTAAGAATTTCATTTAGAAGAATAGTCTTCTTTGAGAAGGGTTCTTTGACCCTGAGGTGTCTTTATTGAATTGATAAAGTTTGCTTTAAAAGTATGTGTAATTGCATTTTCGCCCTCTAGTACATGCTGATTTCAATGTTGAGCCCATCATGATATTGTCTTTTCACCCAGCAATTTATAGGTTTATCTTGAGATTCTTCACTGTCATTTTTGATGTTTCCTGACCCAATAATTGTGTGTTTTCTATAGGCTATGCCATCTCATTGTTCATATTTTTTCCCAATCAAGAATAAATGCAATAGAAAACACAGAACTGAGTTTACCAAACCTTTTTCCTGATGTGAAACAATTATTATTTGGAGAAATATGTTAGACTATTCAGATGATTTGATAAATAATTTTTATGTAGATTTCAATAGCTAAAAGACTAGATTGCAGCTGCTTTATTTTTTTCCATGCGAAAACCATAATAAAACTAACAGTCTACCAAATTACCTTACAGACCCTGTCCAGAAGAATTTCAAATCCCTATTTGGAAACTCCTTCAAATAAGGTACTTGTGAACCTTCTTTATAATTCTATTTCATCAGACAACATGCAAGGAATGCTTCTGCTTCAGTTCAACCTCTTATTCACAGCTTTGAAGATACTTGTGAATGTGACCTGCAGTTAAATCCAGTTAAGGAGTTATCATTTTGTGTGTGTGTGTTACAAATCACATCTTACTATTACTGAGTTTGCAAACTGAATTGTTGTTAATTCCAATGTGCACTTGCTTCCCAGTCACTTAAATGATTGCCACTCTTTAGCTTACTTTTACAGTATTTTCAGAACGGTGGTTTGCATGTCACAAGATTTTACACTCTCAGGTATCTTCTATATGCTTTAAGAAGTTCCTAAACATAGGAAGCAAACAAACAAAAGTTGAAACCAAACATCATGAAGTTATTTCTTTGTGTCACTTGGTGTGTTTTGCTGAGACAGTGAGGAAACACCACAATAGAAGTCCAAGGTAAATTCTTCAGTAAGGAATGGTACACAGAGTCTGGGTGGAACATGGTTTTGTGGAAGACTGAGTTGACACATCTGCAGCCTTGAGGTGCAGGGCAGAAATCAGGTGTGGAGAAATCAGCTGTGTCCATTCTGAAAGACGATACCCTCCTGGCAATGCATGGATGAACTGACCTAGAGCTATCGTAGGAAACCTCTAAAGGTTCTGAACAAAAAGAAAAGACTATGAAATAGTCTTTCAGTGTGTATTAGGCTTGAAATAAATTATTTAGCTGAAATTCATAGGAAATTATATTTATTTTAAACTGTATCTGTGTGATTTTGCAATGGTTCCCACGTCTCTGCTTTGCTAGAATAACATGTGTTTTCATCTAACTTGTCTGGTGTTCAAAGGCAAAGCTGATGGATGGTTAAACCTTTCCTTTTCTAGAGCAGCAAATCTAAAATCAGCCCAGCTGTGGGGCACCTGCAACCAATTATACAACTGGCAGAAGCTGGGATGCATTTCACATGAGACTGGGTACTTGCTTGTAATTTACCTGCAAAGAAGGCATTGCTCAAAGGAAGGGAGTGGACAGTGGCAAGGCAATTTACTACAGCAGGAATAAATCCCTGTTTGTCACAGTTTTCAATTTCTCTTTTCATTCAGATTTATGGAGAAAGTTCTTCCTGTGCTGGGAGAGCTCTCAGGAATATTTTTACTCTACAAGCTTCTGACCTGATTAAAGACAGGGTGTATCTTACTGGCATTTGCAGGTAAATAAAAATCATTTGTTTTAATTAACTTAAAGAGTTTTATTTTCATTTATCTATACTCTGGTTTGACAAGAGAGTAAATTTGGAGTGATTCTGTGTATGTCACTAAGAATTAAAAATATTTTCTTAAAAAAATTCTTCAGTCTCATGTGCCTTAATATCTTTTCTTACGTTACAATGTCAGTTGTCAGAAAGCAGCAGTGGCCTGATTGTGTATACATTAATTCAATTGCTTATGGTTTTCATGTACAATAGTGTTTGTCAGTTATTTTGTTGACTAGAAAGAGTATTAATTTCAGCCGTGGTTAGGAGTTATAAAAAAGCTTAATTGGATTCCAAGATTTAGTGACACAGTGATTTCTGCATGTAATTTATGGAATATTTCTGTAATGAAGTGATTTTCCATTTGTGTTGCATTGTAGCATAAATGCTTCCTCCTGTTTTCAATTACACCAAAATGTGCAGCTAGCTCTCTATTATAGCACCATTCATTCACACCTGTGTTTAAGAAAAATCCACTACTTTTTAATTATTATTTAAATATATACATTTACCAATAACATGAAAGATTATGTATATCCTAGAGCAGCACTTAAAGTTCTTACACATATTGTTTAGCTGTACTGAGTATGCCATGCTTGGAAAGGAGATAAAAGGCTGAGGCTAGAAGCTGGATTTTATTTATCTCTTATGCATCTTTGGATGACCTGTGTGCAGCACAAATTGATAAAAATGCTACGTATTGCAAGGCATGCTGCATGAATCAGGTATGTAAGGGAACTTGCTCATCTAACACTGTAGCTAGAGGTATCCCCTGAGGCTTGCCAATGTAATTTCTTCCCTTTAGATGAATAGGTTTACGAAAATTAGGAATTGAGACAAAGAGTTTTCTCTGCTGAACAAAAAGGCTGACTTTTGATAGCTTTAAAAAGGGCCCTTTATTATAAAAGAGTGTTTTAACATTACTGTAGTTTAAGAAGTGATGTTTTGCTTATTTTCAGGAGAAGTTGTGTTGGATCAGAACTCGTAGACTGGCTTTTGGAGCAGTGCCCTTTTGTCAAGTGCAGATCTACAGCCGTTGGAGTGTGGCAGC
>VYZP01010908.1:0-15068 GCA_013400635.1 Hypocryptadius cinnamomeus | reverse complement strand
CCTAAAGTGTAAATGGACACATCTTAAATTGATTATGCTCTTAAATGCAAAAAGTTGTTGTTATAAGCTGGTAATTAATTTCAAATTCTAAGCATATCTAAGCCATAAATTAAGGGGGAGAGCCAAAAATCTTATTTTTTGCAAATAATTGAAAAATATGGGGACACAGTGTTTCTTTGATGGCTTTTTCCTAGGCTTAGCAGATTTTCAGTAATATGATACTGTTCATCTCAAGGGAGGTTTCTGACCTGAGTCTGAAGCAAGAGATGTAGCAGTGGAAGGGGAACTCTCCTTTCTGCTGTTTCTGCACTCACTGATGCACTGTTCTGTTTTCACAGCACTGGCAAATTCCACTGAGTCGTCGGTTTCGTTCTTTGAAGCTGTGGTTTGTGCTTCGTTCCTTTGGGGTGAAAAAGCTTCAAGCTCATGTCCGACAGGTGTGTGAGTTACCAGTGTGTTATGTTCATTTCTTGGTGGGTGAGATTAGTACACTCAGAGATGCAGAGATGAGTAACAGGAATCCTCTCACACACAAAGCTTCCATGTCAATTCTAAATGTGTGCTGGTTTTACTCTAAAATAATCTGTGAAGATTGACTGTGTGGACAAAACATTTCCTGTCCCCTTCTTGACAGCACTGGACAATGGAAAGGGACTTGATCACTGCCTTCTGCACTTTACTGAGCCATAAATTGGAGAAGCTTTCTTTGAGGTCAAGTGGCAGCTGTTTGGGAGGCAGGCTGTGATGAATAACTGAACCCACCACTATGAAAATGTACAGGCTTAAGTCTCTGATGGAGTGTAAATACGAGGGGTCACATTGTGGATCAATGGTTGCTGCAAAAGGACTCTAATATGAGAAGGCACATTCTCTTTTCAAACCTCCCATAGAAAATCCCTATCTATAGGCCAGTTACTCATGTTCATTGTCAAGGGTTTGGGTAAATAGAGACAGACTTAAAAATTCTTAGCTTTGATGTCATTTTTCTGTTTGCTTTTATTCTTGCATTGGAATGATGTGTTTTAGTAAGGAAAGGAATTCCTTTCAACTACCCAGTTTAGCATCTTCCAAGCGGGTTTGTGACAAACAAATAAATAACTTTTTTTCCCCCCCCTTAATTGTAGGGTACTGAAACAGCCAAATTCTTTGAATCCTTGGTTAAAAGTGACCCACTCTTTGAAATTCCTGCCAAGAGACATCTTGGGCTGGTTGTATTTCGCCTAAAGGTAAAGATTTGCCCTTTTGCATGTCCCTTTGGAATGAAATGACCACAGCTGATCTCTCCCCAGACATTAATAACTGTGAATATGTTTCCATTTGAGCATTTGTGATTGCAATTCTTAGATATGTTTGGATGTCACTGGAAATTCTAACTATAGCATTTTTTCATTATTCATATTTTAAACAGGGTCCCAATTGGCTGACAGAAAAACTCCTGAAAGAACTAAGCAGTTCTGGCAGGCTCTTCCTCATTCCAGCAACCATCCATGACAAGTTCATCATTCGCTTTACCGTGACATCTCAGTTCACAACCAGGGAAGATATTCTGCAGGACTGGAGCATCATTCAACACACTGCAGCCCAAATCATTAGCCAGAATTATGGGTTGCACTGCATCAATTCTGGTGATGGGGCAGGAATCCCCACTACAATAGTTCAGCCTACTTCTGATGCCATTAGCAATGTTCCTCAGCCTTACTTAGATGGAGGGAAATACAAAACACCTTCCAGAAAAACAGTAGTACAGCCTAAGAAATTATCAGTAAGTCCCAGTAAGTGTATGATTAGTCAGCAGGTGAAAGGTCAGGAGGATCCTCTGGATGACTGTTTTCCAGAAGATGTCCAAAATGTTACCAAACATAAGTTAACCTCTTTTTTATTCAGTTATTTCTCTGTTCAAGGCAAGAAAAAGACAGCACGTTCCCTTAGCTGCACCAGTGTGCCAATGTCTGGTAATCTGGAGCAATGTAACCCCAAAGCAGCAGCCACTGACAGGAAGGAGTCTCGTGCAAGTGCCAGAGTTCTTTCCAGGCTGCCTGAAGATATGATGATGTTTAAAAAAGGTGCCTTCAAAAAACTAATTAAGTTCTACAGTGTCCCAAGCTTTCCAGAGTGTAGCATTCAGTGTGGCCTTCAGCTGCCTTGTTGTCCTCTGCAGGCCATTGTTTAACAAGTAAGAGAGCTTGGTCCTTACAAAGAGAACCAAAGTTTGCTTATTCACATGCAATACTACATGTTCTTTTGTTCAAAATGTAAACCGTGGCAATGACCACTGAGAAAATGCCTGTGCTTTTACTGGTGAAAACCTCATGTATTTATAGATTAAAATGTCAAATAAATCTTATAGGCCTATAACATGAAACCTTCTGTTTTGTAGACTGTTGTAAAGAAAATGCCAATTTCTACCTTACCAGTCCTGTTAATGGACAGTTTCCAGCTGGTAGGCTGGAACCACTTTGACAAAATATGCTGGTCCCAGGAGGTGATAAACAATCTAGGTCTCTCTTTGCACCACTGGTTTTTGGTTTTGTTGTGGTTTTTTTTCTTTTTTTTTTCTTTTTTTTTTTTTTGGTGGAGGGGCTATTGATACCTTGACTTAAATTCTCTAGACTGATGTGAGGATCTGTGTGTGCAGACAATTCCAACATCAGTTTTGAACAGTGCAAAAAGAAGGATGTAACCTCTCTAAGAGATTTTGCTGCAGCAGGGCAATTTTCCCAGAGTTAAACACAGCAGCCCGGCCAGTCCACCTGTTCTAATCAGCTAAGGGAGGCTTTGTGCAACCATGTTGCAAAACAGTTGCCCTTGCAAAGCACCTGTGGCCTTTCTCAGCATTACCTAAGGTCTGTAAATCACAAATGCATGAGGAAAGAGAGGAGGAATGATATTTCCTTCTCTCTCATAACAGAGAACTAAAGTAGCATTATAGAATAAAGGGTCTCTATACAGCAAACAAATGTTTTTCTACAAGAGATCAGTGATTTATGTATATAAAAAATCGGGGGGGAGAAAAATCTATTAAGGACAAATTTAAATTTAGGAATAGTACAGTTGAGTCAGGAAACATGGTGATTGATGGACGTTATTCTGGGAAAGCACTGCTAGATGCTCACTGCTTTCCTTGTAGCTGTTTCCAGACACCTACAGTTACCATGTCTTGAAGGCAGTGCACTCAGACAGATGGAACTTCCCTCTGATCCAGAACAACTTTTCCCAGGTTATATAAACAATGAGCCTGGTTAATGTCTAGGCCTTTATACAAAATCAGCTAAGCTCATCAGCTAAGATGCAGTAGTTCTGCTTCATTAAGACAATCTCATAGTCACGTTTTATTTCTGCTAAAAAATCAATAACCATGTTTCATATCACTTTTAATAGTGCTATTAAATCTTTCTGTTTACACAATACAGCAATAAACACACAGTGAGGATAGCAGTCCCTTTTTGCCTAGTCTTAGATGTTTAAATTCATATTCAGCAATAGGAAGTATTGCCCTGAGTCAGACATTAGTAATTTATAAACATATCTAATGTGCTAGTGAGTAACAAAAGTGTGATAGAATTTTTAAAAATTATGGAAAAGCTTTTTCCCACTTCCTGTCCTTTCCTCCACCTCTTTCTTTTGTTATGTAATTTAATAGTATTTTATTTGACAGTAAGAATCTTTTAAAATGTATATTGGCTTTTTAACTTGGAATACTTCCTTGAAAGGGTAAGACTTTTCTGTCAGCAACAGACTAGAATGTGTATTTATGCAGAATAAGTATGTTGGCTCTATGTCTTTCAGGGAATACAGGGCAGAGGGCAATGCAGTAGGTGGTAGAAGTCAAAGATGAGCATGGAATGCTGGAATTGCAAAACACAGCTTCAAGAAAGAAATCTGAACCACTGAGCAGAGATAAATGTACATAATTGCAGGGAGACTGTGGACCTGATTCTCTGCCCAGGCTTATGGCTATCATGAGGTGCTACAAAGACTGCTTGATCCCTCTTTCCTTACTAAATTCTAACTGCAGTTCTATTACTGTGACATTCATTTTAAGCAAAAATATTTTTGAAATTAAGGAAGAACTGATATGATTGCAGTGATCCAAACCATTTGTGAAGCACTTGTGAGTAGTTACCCCATGCAAACAACAGCTGAAGTGCATCACTCTTTAAATACTCACATTAGCACTTTTACCTGGGGATCACCTGGCTTGAGTTAGGATAGTTTGGCTACAACACCCCCAAAACTCACACTACCCAAAACACAGGTCCATAGGTTTCTGGAGAACTCCTCCTTTTGGCGTGCAGCTGAAGTGCTCACCTAAGGTAAGTGTTTTCTCTATCCATTTTAACAGAATGTCAGTTAATGGATTGCCATTGCTCCCCTATGCAAAAGAATGATTAATTCAAGCCAAAAGCTCCTTTGTTTTCCTTGAAAAAAGTTAATATTAGTATGCAGTGAGAGATTACAGACCTCATTAGGAAAGGTTTTTGTTGGGCTTCCCCCTTTCCCTTTATGGTTAGATTTTCAGCAAAATGTAACAAATGTTCCCTGTTATTTAGTTAGCAAACAACAAGAAGAGTTGTTTAATGATGCCTGTGGCACACTGCACAGCTTATGCAAATATCTAATGACCTGGCACCCTGGAGGTAAATAACCCCCAATAAACTTTCACTGAGATAAATAACCCTTCAATAAACTTTGAAATCCATATTTTATCGTAGAGATAAGTTACTTTAATGACATAAAAACTGTATGATTCAATTCAGCATAGTTATTTCCTTAGTTACTCAGACAATCTTGAAGGAAACTCCAGGAATTTCACCCTTCTCACTGGACCTAGTGACCAGGGCTCAGTGCTTTTTGGTTCTAAACAGCCATTACTGTGAATAAGGATGGCTTTTCCTTTCTTTCTTTTTTGAAAAATAATTTTTCATTTTATATTTTGCTATGTGCCACTAAGGGGACAAACTCCTTCTCTCTTGTTCAGCCTTCTACTGCCTTTTTATGTCAAATCTGATACTTTCCAGCACAAGGTGAATGGATTCAGGTCAATTGATCTGCCAGGAAACTTTTTCACTGCAGACTTTCTTTCCCCTGCAGGATAAATTCCCTTTGTTGTTAGGTGAGCTGTGGCCAGCTCCAGTGCAGCACCAGCCCGGGGTGTGCGGGCAGGGTGGGCGGGACAGATCCCTGCACTTAGCGGTGCTCAGACCTCCCTGCAGCTGCAGCCTGAGCCCCTGCATTCGGCTGGCCCCAGCCAGGGCTGCCTCTCCTGCTCCCACACTGCTCCCAGGAGCCAGCCTTGGAACACACGGGGCTGAGTGAGGAGCTGTTCAGGGAGCTGGCAGGGGTGAAAATTAACTGGTTTATGTCTAGGATAAATTTGGACTGTCACTAGGTGTTAGTATGTGCATAAATTAGAGGGGTTTTACACTTCTGTAACAGAGCTACTGTTTCAAACTGGTGCCACAGGAATTTTTTAGAAGTTGCTTCACGGCTGTAAACACTACAGAACGTTTTTGGAAGGTTCATATGTGATGGCAACTGCCTGGGAAAAGTAGGAGAAATTAGTAGACCCTCTTGGCTAGGGTCACAGACAGTATTTCCAAAGCATTGCTGAACTTCCATAACTAATTCCAGCTTCCTGCTCAGAATGTGTAGCAGTTTTGTGCTGTAGTCCTTCAATGGGCTTTCTGAAGAAGTTTTTCTGTGTCACCTTTTCTTCTTCAGTTACATCTCTGACTTTCTAACATGGGATGTGGCATTAGTTCTGTAACTTCAGTAGGGAGTTGTAATCAGCAGCCTGGAGAGCTGAAACCTTCAGGTTTATTTATTGTGAATGTAACACTTTGAAGGACCATTATCTGCCTTATTATTCAGGGCTAATTTGTTTTAAAACTTGTAAGTTTTCACACAATAAATAGCTGGTTTGCTCAGCAGCTTTTGCACAATATGTGCAATGTTTTTCTAAGCTATTACTTGACATAAACATTTTCCACTGTTCTCCAGCTACATGTTTCTCACAAAGGTTTTCAGCTCAAGGCTTTGCAGGTTTTGCCAAAAGATAAAGACATCTTGCTGTGATCCACGAGATGTCACCAGAGGGCAACAAGTAACTGGAAGTTTGTGTTAAACTTGGATTCAGGCTCAATGTACAGTTAATTAAGAGAAAGGTACTTAGAAAGAGAGCATGGGAAAGCCCAGCACTCCCCATGCTGGCTGACATAGGATGCTCCAGGCTGCAGCATTTTCTGTGCAGACAGCCTCTTTTCTCTGTTTTGTTATGGTGTAACAGGAGCCTTCACTGTTCAAATCAGAATGCACCATTCCAGCCAGCTCAAGGGATAATAATCATAGCACAAGGCAACACTTACCTGATTACTGATGAATGGCAGAGAGATGGGACTCAGACTGGATGACTGGTGCCTTCAGTGAACCTGTGTAACAGGTCAGCTGGGTTTGTTCTTTCTTTGTTTGTTTCACCTGACCATTCCCATGGAAAATCCCAGCTGGGTATTTTTCAGGATGGCTAAATTGAAGCCTTCAAGCTTCATTTTTCAGTTTCAAATGTCCTTCTGTGACCTTTTAAATTAATAGCTACTACAGTTTCTGCTAAAGGTTTATTTGCAGATTTACCACAGTTTTTCTTTAAGGTTTCAATCAGATGAGACAGGTTGACCTGATCTAATTAATTGGTGCTGCCAAAAGGGGTCATTCTGGTTCCCTGTCCTCCTTATGTGGCCTTCTAGTTCCACTGCCTCCCTTGCACCACCTCTGATGCCCTTCTGACAGTTTAGTGATGGATTCAGTTTACTAATCCAGCAAAAAACTGTATTTTTGGGGTGAGTTCTCTGTTGAATCACTGAGTAGAACTGGCCTATTGAGGAGTCATATTAGTACCAATACTAGGATTAATACAAAGGAAGGAATAAGGAAACAATAAACTTAATCTCCCTTCCCTACATACCTACATCTCAAGTTCTTCTTCTGTTCCCTTCCCACTTGGGAAGGAGTGTAAAGTATCTATTAACCAAAATAATTTTGTAAATGTAAGAACCAAGTTCGCAGTGTGTGCAGAGATAAATCAACAAATCTACTCACAGCAGAGTTCAAGCCATTCCATTTTCCCCCTCGGTGCCTGGCAGAGGTTCAGGAGATGAAGGTCAGTACATACATGCTCTGGCACTTCAGAAACTGTGCGTACATCGGCAGTTTATTGGTATTTTTCCATATCTGTCCCCACTTCTGAGGATGATGCTCACAAATCTGTAATGCATCAGGATTTCTAGTAGGTCAGCCAGGGGAGTTGACTTGCAGCTGATTTAACATCAGTGGAATACTTTGCAATCACCAACCTCAAAAAAAATCTCCTTCTAAAGGAGTGAGCCACTCCTGTGACTAGAATTTCCAAGGAAGTCTTGTCTAGTGGATTACACAGGTCCCTCCTAAAATCTAGAAATTTAGATGGTACAGGGTGCCTTTGCTGTATTCTGTTACAAGCTCTTTTATGTTCCTTTATGTTAATGACATTGCTTTTGAAAGATAAAATGGTGTAACATGGCTGGGAATAACCACATCATGACTCATTAGACAAAGTCACGTAAACAGTCCAGATTGGTGTGTTAAAAGTGGAGACATACAATCTGCTGCACTCCACAGAAGACGAGAGGTGTGTGACTAGGGTAGCACAAAATGACAATGCTATTACTGTGTATGCATTTACTAACTATGGATCTCAGCTACTCCATATCATGATCTGTAATTTAGCCCACTGGTCAGAGGATGGAATCTTTGATACTATGGTAGTTTCTAGGCTATTGAAGCTAAAATTCTTAAACTATTTTAGATTGAGTGGTGAGCTTAGATTTAGCTCTCTGCTCTTTTATGACTGGCTAAAGAAATTCTAGGTGAAGCTGTCTGAGTCACAGTGAGACTCATCTTTCTGTTGCAGAGGTGTTAGAAGCAACTGCTATGAAATTCTAGGAACAAAATTTTAATATTCTGTAGTGACATGTGAGAGATTCCTGGTGCTGGATGGTAACTAAATTCTTGGCACTGAGCCTATCCTCATCTTTCTTGGATAGACATTGCTGGGATTCATCAGAACAGATGTGCTCTCCAGGATCAGAGGAGGGAGCTGTCAAAGCTCAGGAATTATCTCCTCTCCTCGTAGAGAACCTCCTAAAGGAGCCTTTCTCAATTCTCTTTCATGAAGTTCAGAAAATGCTTCCATCCCATGAATAGATTTTGAATTCTGTTGGTTCATCAGACACACAGTGAAGCTCATTCCAGAGCTACACCAGCACAGTTAGCTCAGAGTTCAGTCAGCTGGGTTAGTACAGGCACTCCAGACACAGCAAGCTCTTTGTTCTCTCATCTGCTGAGAAATTACCTGTCAAGAACTGGAGTGACCATGGGGACAAGAAAGGGTAAGGATTAAACAGAAAGCTTAGCTGAGAATTTAAAAGTACTAATTTCCAGCAAATTTTGACTTTGCCATTTCTTCTTCATTTATGATGGAAGAGTAATTGACATCCATGTGTCCAAATCCAGTGTTGTTTTTCTTAACCACTCACTTAAGCTTGACTCAGATTCAGCGTAAAACTCTCCATGAATTGATTAAATCCTCTGGAGGAGACACTCAAATCAAATCCTCCTTGTGTAATTTGCTGCTATCCTACCATCAAGGCAAGATTATACTCAGCAAACTTTTCAAAGGCAGTACAGTATGAGCAATGTTCACAGCTGCTGCCAACAGCAGCATCAAATGACAGGGTGTGCTTATCAAAGAACAGTGATTTCCTAGAAAGAGGGGTGGAGGAAGAGGCTTTGCTCTCACAGCCTGCTGCCTGGGCAGCAGCAAACTGAATAGACAAGGTCTGCCACCAGGTTTAGTGCAAGGGTACTTCAGCCTCTTTCACATTAATAAACCCCTGCAAATTACGAGAGCAGTGGCTTGCTTACAGTTGCCACTCACACAACGGTTAAAGGAGCCAGAATTTGTATAATGTGATATGGCTGCAATTCTAACTAGTGTGAGTGAGCAGAAAACTGAATGGGGTTGTTATTTCAGGGGCACAGCAAAGCTATATTAACAATTTCTATAAATATTCTTCAAGAAAGATGTGAAGCAGTTTTCAAATTTTAAATGCTTATGTACAACAGGCTGTGTTGCAAGACCATAAATTTGAGATTAAAGAAATTTCAAATGTCCTAGAGCCATGAAGTTCACTTGGCAGCCCTGAGAGAAAGTATTGTCACAGTACTGACTCTAGACAATTTTGGCAGATCATGTTACTGTATGCATGGAAATGCTGGGCTGAATGAAATCTATCCCACCGAGTGATGTGCCTCTTGCTGCATGAACCTTCAGCATTTTTCAGTAGTCAGCACTGCACTGCCTCTGGAAATGACAGAGTGTAAAATGTCAGGGATTATGGCCACCAAATCCTTTGCCTTCATAGAACTTCATTTGGCTCTGTCATCTTTCTATAATAGAAACGTGACATCTAAAATTAAAACAGGTATTTATATGTGTGCTGAAACTCATCTTTATATGCACAAACAGTGCAGCTAATCAGAATGTAGATTTCTGCAAACTCAGGGAGGAAAAGAAATTAATTATTAAGTCAGTCATTTCTTTGATGTAACATAGTTTATGATTGGCCAGAAGGACAGTGGAAACTCTTATCTTCCTGAAATCAGGTGGATTCAGTCAACAAGGACTATTTTATTTGCTCAAAGTTCCAAACTTTTTTTTTACTACTTTTAAGCCAAAAATTTAGTCTAACAATTATCTCACCATGGCTTTGTCGTTGTGTTTTCTATTTCATTGCAACTTCTATCTCCTCACTGGCCAATGTCCTGCCCTTCATGTTTATGCACCTCTCCTATCTGTACTGTCTCCTTGGCACAGTTACTGAGCCTTACTTTGAGTGGGGCTACATAACTCCATTTCTCTATATCCTTTCAGTATTTCAGCTACTTGGTTCCCAAAAAAGGAGTTAAATTATTTCCTAAGTTATCAGATGTGCTTGAAATTCAGTGCAATGCATATTAACATTGACATTTTATTTTGAATTATATATGTTGAAATGTGTTATATATGTTTTTGATTGCATTTTGCAGTTAATTTTAAAAGAAATTTTAACAAATAGATATGAAGAGCAATGTTTGCTTAAATAATATAAAATAATGCACTAGGAATTGCCTCATACCAACAGACTTAGAAAAATTTGATCTATTGCTACCTAAGCTTCCTGCAGAAAACATCTACAGAAGTAATCTACTTTCACCAAAGGAGGTTTGATTTCTCAAAGACAAGGAAGGTTTTGGCCTTGCTTCCAAGAACAGGAGGTTACATGGCCATGGGTTGTGTATGTGCATTTATATGTGTCTGCTCTCTCCTTCCCTCCCTGCAACTTGAACCTGCTGGCTGCTTTCAGGCACATTTGGGAAAGGGTCATAGGTCTCAATGGTATTAGGTTTCTGTGAATTTCATGATAATAGCTAGCTGGAGTGGGATAAAGAGACTCCTGAAATGCCCTAGCAAAAAGGGGCAGAGCTATTAGATACCAGTGCATCCACATAATGGAGATTCCTTATAAACTCTCATCTGTGATTGTAGTAAATGTGAATGTAGTAAATAAAAGTTTATGTTTCTGATTTAGCATTTACCATATGAATTGTATGAAAATATAGGAGATCAGTTTCATCTTAGCTCTTGTGCTCACAAGGGTGTTTCATTCTGTAGTCAAAACTGCGTTGTAGCAGGTTGTGTCCAGTCTGATGGACAATTTGGCATTAGCATGTCACACAGGAAGGATGTCCTGACAAGGAAGAACAGAAAATCTTCCAAGAAGTATCCAGAACTGGCATTTGGGGGAAACTACAGGACCCTTCAATAACTATAAAAGATAAATAGGCAGAAGCTATGTAGAGTTTATTATGAAGTTTAAACATTAAATGGGGTTTGGTGAAGCTGAGATTAGGGAGAAAGAATTTCCTGCCATTTTATATATGTAGCTTGTTTAGTTGGACACATTTAACTTTATTTTTTGAGTGTAAAGAATGATAAAGCAAGATTTGCATTATTAGATTAGAATAGAAATATCTTTCAAAGTACTTTGACAATAGTACACTGCTTTAGCTCTATAACCAGTCACAAGTTAAAGATCTTTCAAATCAGAGAAATGGTTTTAATTGTGTGTAACAATATCTTTACTGTTTCTAGAGCTCAGAGTTAACTACAAAATTATAAGCTTAGAGGAGGGGGGGAAGTAATTTTAATGTTTTGAGGTGCATTTATTCTTTCCATTTGGAACAGTTCAGACTTTTGAACTTCAGGAAGTTTGAAACTTGCTTTCTAAGAAGCATACTGGGTTCTTCTGTGTTGTTTCTGATAGCCAACAGATAAGATTTGCTGGGCCAAATTCTCTTCCTGGGGGTGATAGTCTGTTGGAATTTAGCAAGCAGTATCCTTGACAAGGCAGTAGAAGGAAGGAACTGAAGTCTCTTATGTGTGTCTTTTTGAGCAGATTAAGTCTCTATAGGTAACGTAAAATCTGCTGAGTAGATGTAAATGTTAAGACCAGCTAAGACTAGATTTACCAATTTTATTAAAATCAGTAATATAACAGAAATACTGGTAAAAAAGGGTAGGCTGTTCCTTAGCCTTTAATATCATATCTCCCAAGTCACACGTGTTGCTGTATCTCATTACAAACCAAAACAACAATTGAGGACCTCAGTTACTGGGCAGATGGAAATTCATATCTAAGCAGCAATAAAATCCATTGAGACTTCTGTTTCTCTAATAGAGATGTGTTAGAGATTAGATAGGTGAAGCTAAGACAAGATACTGTCCTAAAACATAGATGAGTTCATACTTTGAACTTCAGTAACTCTGGTTTTGTTGCCAAGGGTGACTTCTCCCTGCTGTGTCTCCTGTTGCTTTTTCTAGTTCTGTAGTTTTAAACTCGAGTTTTACTACTTTGTATCTTATTCTCTCAGGCTGTTGGGCTAGAATGTTGCTCTTCAGTAGCTGGAACTACAGTGTTTTGAGGTGGTTTTACATAAGCTATTCAAGGCACCTTTTGTCATTTAAAAATGCTGGATAGACTATAAAAAAACATGCATAGAGTCCCTTTAAAAAAACCCCCACAACTTGCTAATTAATATTCATAGGCCAAATCTCAGCAATAGAAATGTGAAGCTCTTTCTTCTGTTTCAAGTTGAAATGCCATACTCAGGTGAGGTCTGCAGAGGAAGGAAGTATCTTTACTAGATCAGCATAATTTAAAAATAATTGGCAAGCTTTTGGTTAGTGAGGTTTCAAGGTGTTACAATAATTCTAGCAATTTTGTGTAATAAAACTAACCGTGTGATCTTTATAAAAAGATTTTGATCTGAAAAGCTCTGTGCCTGGTTAGACAGCCACATGTTCACATAAACTTCTTGTATTTGAGTGAATGAACTTGGCTTTCTCTAAATTTGAATAATCAATACTGGTGTTGTGCTATTTGATTTATGTCTCTATTAAAATGTACACTGCTAGATCAAGTCCTACTTGTAGAAGTAGAAGAATAAAGAGCTGCCTACCATACAGAAAGCAAGAGGACTCTGGTTTTGATGCCAGAGGGAACTGTAAGGAATGACACTTTCACACACAAATGCAAACTGATGACTCCTGTATTTGATGTTAAGGAATAAAAAGATGTAAGCAAAGAAACAATAAGTAACTGCTTAAGGAGACAAATGAGGGTTTTTTTCCAGTGATCCAGAAGATGGTCAAGTGAGGACAGAAGTGTAGTGATAGCTCTAGAGTGCACTGTGGATGGTTGAGGCAGTCTGGGGGTCAGATGATGCATAAAAAGGCTGGGAGGAAAATGCTATTTACCACGAGTCAAGGCTTCATGGTCAGACTGCAAATGTGCCAGTTTGGAAAAGGAAAATAAATCTGCTTTGACTGTACTTAGGTGAAGATTGGCTTGTGTCCATGAAGAGCTACCCATAAAAAGGGAAGAGAGACCTATGAGATATGGGAAAGAATGTTTCCACTAAAAATAATTCTGAGCAGAACAAATGCAACCCAGAAGAAACATTTTTAAAAATGTTAGAGCATTCAGCAAAAACTTGTTGCAGTGATGGTGAGGACTCTATAAAGCATCAGACCTATGTAGTAAGGGGGGAAAGAAGTGTTGTGCAGTCAGAAAAACTATGTAAACTGACTTGATAAAGAATGATTCAAAGGTCCAAAACTAGCTGATAAGTTGAAAAGGACAGAAAAGGAAGCAAGACCTTTGGATTTAGCCACAAGCCAATCATTAATTTTTTTAGGTCAATGTGAGTAGAGTGACCTTAGCAAAATCAACTGAATCAAGAAGCAAGAATTTGAGCAGAACTAGCATAAACTTAACGGGTTTTTAATTTTTTTTAAATTAGATGACAAAAAATGGTAACTAGGAATTAAAAAACACCAAGAAAATTTGTTTTTGAAACTTGAAAAAATAATTCTGGTGTACTTTTTGGTACAAGAATAGTGTTTGATGGAATTATGTTACAAATGAGTCCTAAGAAGGTGAGGGACTTACGAGAAAATTTTGCAGTTGTATGAAACAGGGTAATGCATACTTGGTATTATGCCAATTAAAATAATTAACTTTTCTCTGAGAACTGTATAAGTTCATGGAGAACTTGTACTGTGTTATTTGTCCTGGGAAGGTGTAGTGTTTACCTGTGCCAAAAAGACAAACTGCTGAATGAATAATTACCTAGAATAAACCACAGTTACTTGTGTATCTAAGGCATGTTAAAACTGTGGCTGATTTGCTGTATTCTAAGACCACAGCTTATGTTTTAATATATGCAACCACTAGTGATGTTTACCTTTTCCTGCTATAGATATGTGTGCTGAGTTGACCAGCACTACCTGCAATCGTGCATGTAGAAATAATGTTAAATATTGTGTCTGTTCAAGCCCCAGTGTAGGAGCTCTGGAGAGCAGAGCATAGGCTGGAGGAATATTGAGCAAGGCACTGCATGGATGATAAAGGCAGAACCAAAAATCATGTTGGAAGAAAGATACGGATTTTTTACAACTTTAAACAGAATCATTTGGATAAGAGTGATTTTTGGTATGTCTGCTTTTTACGTGGCAAAGCGAAATCATTTAAAGTGAACTTATGTGCAAAGCAGAGAAAATGCAGAATAGGTTAAGTGGGATATCCTAAATATGAGTAGAGCTGGTTACAAACACATTTCTTGTTGTAGACTGTTTCTGTTGGGATAGAGGTATTTTTGAAGATAAGTCTGTTGGTTTTATCATGGAGAGGTTTTGCAGGGAAATTTATGTACCGGTCTACTAGGAGCTAACCAGTTTAGGTTTTAATTTTAGGACAGCTTTTCATCATATCACAATATGGATTTTGAGAAGCCAGAATTCAAAATTGTTTGGAATATTCTTGAAGAACCCCTTCAGTAATTAAAAAATTCAAAATTTTTTTTAGATGAATCACAAACTCTCCAGGTTGTAGTCTAAAGATCTGAATTCTTAACGTATGAAATACTGGAATTTTGGTAAAGTTGAATTTGTCGACTACAGGCTTAATGAAGAATATGTTTACTTGATGACTAAAAATAACCATATGATGTACTTCAGTATACATCTTAGAGACAATTTTAAAAACGTCACTTTCTCCAAGCCAGGTTGCTGCTGAATAGCCCTTCATGGAAAAGAAATCCAGGTGCGTTGTAAGAAGCCGTCGGTCATCTCTGGGGCTGTGTCTCCCGGGGCTGCCTCCGAGCCCGGCGGCTCCGGCTCCGGGAGCAGGGGAGCCGAGCTGGGCAGAGCCGGGGGAGCCGAGCTGGGCAGAGCCGGGCCGGGGGAGCCGAGCTGGGCAGAGCCGGGGAGCCCAGCCGGGGCAGCCGGGCCGGTCAGAGCCGGGGAGCCGTGCCGAGAGCCGGGGAGCCGTGCCGAGGGCCGGGGAGCCGAGCTGGGCAGAGCCGGGGCAGCCAGGCGGGTCAGAGCCGGGGAGCCGAGCGGGAGCGGGACAGCCGGCCCGGCCCCGCCCGGCCCT
>VYZP01010907.1:1172-26713 GCA_013400635.1 Hypocryptadius cinnamomeus | reverse complement strand
ATTTCTTTGCCTTACTGAGTAGAAAAGTAGTAGCAAAGACTTTTTTTTTTTTACAACATCTGTTCCTCAACAATGTGTGTCCTTCTGTCACTTTTTCTTCCTTCCTTTAATGTGGGCAGCCCGAGGATAAATGGCCAAAGCAGAGGTGTGCCTTTTCCCCTGAGTGACAAATCCCTGAGAGTCCCTTGCCAGCTGAAATGGCTCTGTCTTGAGGCAACTCAGGGTTTGCTTACTTGAGATGATTATAATTAACTCCCTGATGATCCTGCCACCCCTCTCCTCTGTCATAGGAGGTTGGTCTTATATGAGGTCCCTCAAGGCCGTTCCTGCAACTGGCTGGCTGGAAACAGGCAGACTGCAGCAGTATAACATGTAACATGTTCTCCTTTCTTGTGAAAATCCAAGGCATGATTCTTAGAGAATTAGTACTCAGCTTGATGTTTTGCATGATTTACATAAATAATAAAAAAAATAAATTATAAAGTGGTTACTGATAAAACTCATGAAAGACACAGAAAAACCAGAAACAATAATTAAAAGGGGCAGATGGTTAATGTGAATTTGTGACTGGGTGTTTTACTGGAACCATAGACAAGTCATATTTAAGGACAAGGGATGCAGCCCACAAGTTTAGAGACCCTGTCCATGAAAGCAGTGACTTTTCAACCACTTAGGTTTTGTAAAGTGCCTATATTGATACCTTAGTTCAGACGAAGGACATGCTTTTAAAATCAGTTTCTCAATCATGCCATTGAGAAACATCCACTCTGAGAGACCAGCCTGGGTATAGTCCAAATTAATACTTACCAGAAAAGGGTGCAGTGTGGGCATGCAGCTGCATGACAGTTCTCTGAGTGACCTAATAGCAAATAGAGTTGCTGTATAAGGCAATCTGTAGGATAATACATTATTTTGCAAATAGGTGTGGGTATATTTATGGTCATATGACCAGGATATTGCACACAGTTCTAGTATCCATAGTTTCAAAGGATTATAATGATGCAATCAGGAACTGTGAAGCTGATTCAAAAATATATGTTGGAGTAAAAGAGATAGCCACCTGGATCTGCAAAGTGGTGGGGGTTTTTTTTGACTTATATTCTAAAAACTTTTATTATTGTGACTAAGAGTCTTCAGGATTATTATGGACTAAGAAGCTTTTTAACAGACTTAGCAAAAGGTATGCTGCAAAATAATGATTAGAAGATAGACAGATTTAAATTGCCTATATACATAGCTTTTTTTTTTTTTTTTCTAAAAGGCTGGGGATTATTAATCTTTGGCACAAGTTTCCATGGAAAGTCATGATTTTTTCATTTCTTGATGTCCCCAGATCAGGACAGAATGCCCTCCTGGACCTCGTAGTCTAGCTAAGCACAAATTACAGATCCTACCTAGTACAGGACAACTGTGGTACACACCAAGTCGAGCTAAAGAGTATCAAACAAATAGTCCTTTCCAGCCCTAAAATTCATGAACCTGTGTAGTTAAATTTATATGTGGCAACCTTTGACACAACTGACTCCTCATTTTGAGTCACTTTATAACTATGAGTTATCTGTCACCTGTGCTGTCTAGTTTCCAGCATGCTTTTGTTTCTGGAATTAGTAAATCTCTGTCCTGCACATTCTCAAGACACTTCTTCCAGGCAGTGCTTTCATGCAGATAAGGCATTCTACAAACAAAAGAGCACAATGCTCTTGTGACAGGTGGTGCTGTGATGTAACCTTAATTAATCAAACATGCTGCTTGGGATTTTTTCCAGAGAGCCTTACAAGGGCACTCAGTAGCTGAGGGTGTGGGTGGCAGAAGTGGAGATTAAAAGGAGATCTGATATTATTTCCATTTCTCTCATTATTTAAAAGACAATTGATTTTGTCCTTTCATTTTATCTCAGAATATTTTCAGCACCTAATAACCCTATAAAATTTTAAACTTTTCTGCTAAAATCTGCCATAGGATTTTAAATTTTATTTTCTACCCAACCCCATCATCCCAGCCTGGGGAATGATATTAGGGCCAGCAGCTGTACATTTCATAACTGTATTTTTTTCTTTAGGAAGCTGTAGTGCTCCATATGTCAGCATGGAGTGGCAGTTGATGTATGAAATTAAGATAAGAGATTATGTTGAGTCTGATAGGGGTTTTGCCATGCTGTTTAGAGAGAAATGTATTTTATTCTGACATCTAGTGCCACCGATGACTTAAAGAATCTTGGAGACTGGGCCATTGATGAAGGGAACAAGTCAAGGCATTTTCCATTCTTAGGTCTAGTTTTGAGTGACTTAGGATAGGTGCTACAAGCAGAACTTGATCTAGAAATAAAATGTATTAATAGAGAGCCATATATTAGAGCACGGTGCTAATAATGCCAAGGTCGTGGGTTCAGTTCACTTAAGAGCTGGACTTGATGACTCTTCTGGGTCCCTCCCAACCCAGACTATTCTGTGATTCTCTCTCTGATCTGTAGCTCTCTGTAGATTCCTAGACATTTATAGTAGAATACTAAAGAGCTCAAATGGACCAAATTCTCACAACAATGAATAAGAAAAATTTTTACTTCAGAAGTTTAACGGTCTATAACATGAGTAATGGAAGAGAAGCAATTCAGATACGACACAAAACATCTGTATGATGCAGGAATATAAAATATATGCAGTTGGTGCACATATAAATAATGAAAAAAATAAATATATTTGTTTAAATACAATAGTTAAGCTCATTTTGAAGACCAGTAATAAATAGTTAACTTTTCAGAGCAGAAAAAATTATATTTAATCTGTGCTTAAAAGAGCTTTTGGACACTGCAGACAGAATCCTCTGCATGGATGCACACTCAGCACCTGGGGAGAGCATTCTGGTACTGAATCCTGATTTTACTGTCTTTTATAATGGTACAATGATCTTAATCTATATGAGGTAGTCCAATATGCTAGCATATTAATCCACATTATTTTAGACTCAAGGCTACTTTGTGTGCAAACTTATTTGCCTGATTTTTGCCTGTAAAAAAAGGTCTGTTTCTCACAGAACCACCTGTCTCTAGGATCTCTGACTTTTATGTTGTCTAACTTCCTAGTCACCTAAGTAAAACTAAGAGGATTTAGACTGCTTTTGTAGCAGCTTGTGCAGACTTGTACACATTAATTTACTTTCTTTTTCTATCTCCAAGTAGTTATTAAACATTATTTCTAAAATTACCTTAAACTAAATGGTGTGTGGAATTGTGTGTGCTGAAACAACTAAATGAATGATGAGTAAATGGTAGCTTTATACCTCTGCTGCAGACTAGAAATATTCAAATAACAGACATAAACCAAACAGTAAATAAAGTCCTTCAGATATATCAGTCAGAAGCCAATGATATCCACTGAAGGCTTTGACTTGCTTTCCTTCATGGTGATATGTAAATTCATATACAATATCTTTTTCAAAAAGCTACTTAGAAGACAGTTGTTGAGGTTTTGTCTTTGCTTGCCTGTGTTGATGGAAGCTCAAAAACTACAATTAATTGCTGAAGTGCTTTATTAGTATTCTTACTTACTATGACATGGTCGGTTGTTTTATGTCCTGCAAATTAATAGCATCAAGGCCAATTGCTTGGAGACAGCATAAGTATTTCTGTGTTTAGAAATGAAAGGAGCTCTGGGAATTATATGAAGAATAGGTTTAATTAAGTAGGAGAAGTAGGGAATGATATGCATTTAATTTAAGACGTTGTAGAAAGTACCTCACTTCTTGTGCTTGCAGCTATGGAAGCAGCTATCCTGTTAAAGTGTCCGATTCACTCTTGTATTCTCAACCAAGCACATTTTCAGCTCAAAAAACAATCCAACAAGTGGGAGTAAATTTTGTCAGGAGATCAAGACTTATATTATTTTTTATTCCAGTTGATTCTGCACAGATTTACTGCATAAGCAGATATGTTTCTCTCCTGAATCAGTTACTGTAACTGAGAAAAAAGCTTTGAGTGGTATAAACTGTGTTCCTATTCACCCTACGTCATTCCAAGTATCTCTGTCATAGTCACTTTCCTCACTTCTCAAATGGGTTGTGAGGGGGAAAAGTCCAAAAAAAGCAGTGCTCTGACTTGAAAAGGAATATGAGTTTCTTTACAAACATTCTACTGCCTTAAGATACACTTTTGATCTTATTCTGCAAAGTGATACAGCCTAATTCTGATGAAAGATGCTCTGCATCTATGAAGCTCCTCATCCTGGCTTGCAGCCAGCTGAGAGCAGCTCCCCAGGAACACTGAAGCAAGAGATTTGTGTTCTGAGTCAGGGACATAAGTCACTGCTGCAGGTATGTGCTTCTCCTTCTTATTGTGCTCTGCCAACATACCATGGTCAAGTGATGTGGCAGACAGCTGAGGTAGCTTTGGGGAAGTTCACTGCAGGGCTTTAATAGTAAAAAATTTAAGAAAGGGTGAAGCTTAACAGTTATGAAGGCACATCTTAACACCTGTTATGCTTGTTGTGCTTATAGAAATGTGTAATAAGTACTCTTAACAATCAAGATTCATTTCTTACTTGAAGTGTAATGAGCTACCTAAAACTTTTCTGCTGATCTATGTCTGCTTATTTTTATTATGCAGCACTGCTCACATACAGCCCTTATTTCCCAGTTCAGAAACAGACTTTAAACATCAAAAATATGGATTTCCTCCTCTTCATCTTACAAGGACCAATAGAAACAGAGCAGAAAGGTTCAAAGCCCTTGACTCCTTTTGTCTTTAACCTCCAGCACCAGAAGCAGCAAGAGTTGCTCTGCTCAGGAAGTGTGCTGACCAGGGAGTATTGGTTTAACTGCTGGATCATTCCTGAAGGCTGATCTTTTGAAAGGGCTGTATGATGATAATAAGAATGTGGATTTATAAAATGACTCAATGTTTGAACTGCAGTATCACATCAGCATTTGAGTGTGTCAGATGCGGACCTTGACCAGTTCTGAGTAAAAGAGTTGTCCTGCATTAAGATAAGGACAGGGAGAGTTCACTCCCCAATTACATCATGGGCAAAACAGACTTTACTTGGGGAAATTAACTGAATTTATTAACAGTCAAGTCAAAGTAGAATACTGAGAAATAAACCAAAATCTTAAACATACCTTCCCCATCCCTTTTCCTGGAGTTAAATTCATTCCTGAATTCTCTACCTCCTCCCCATCAGTATTGCAGAGGAATGGAGAATGGGGCTTTGAGTTCATCACATGTTGCTTCTACTCCTGCTTCCTCCTCAGGGGCAAGACTTCTCATACTTTTCCTCTGTTCCAGCATGGAGTCCCTCCTACACCAGACCGTCCTCTATAAACTTCTCCAACATGAGTCCTTCCCATTGGCTACAGCTCTTCACAAACTGCTCTAGCTCTCCCTTCGAAAGGGTGCAATTCCTCAGGGAGAACTTTCTCCAGCATGGAGCCCCTACAGGGTCACAAGTCCTGTCAGCAAACCTGCTCCAGCATGGGCTCCTCTGTGCATGGGCTCCTGCCAGGAGCCTGATGCAGAATGGTCTTCCCACGGGATAGCAGCCTCCTTCAGGCATCCCCCTGCTCTAGTGTGGAGTCCTCCATGGGCCACAGGTTGATCTCTGCATCCATGGGCTGCAGGAGGACAGTTGCTTCACCATGGCCTTCACCACAGGCTGCAGGGGAAGTCTCACCTCCAGTCCTGGAGCACCTCCTGCCCCTCCTTCTTTACTGACCTCAGTGTCCGCAGGGCTGCTGCTCACACACGTTGTCACTCCTCTCACTCCTGGCTTCTCTGGCAATCACTTCTGTGCAATACCTTTTTCCCTTCTTAAATCTGTTTCCACAGAGGTGCTACTGTCACTGGTGGGTTTGGCCTTGGCCAGCAGTGGATCTGTTTTGGATCCAGCTGGCGTTGGCCCTGTCACACATGGAGGAGGCTTCTGGCAGCTTCTTACAGAAACTGCCCCTGTAGCCCCCTTGTACCAGAGCCCTGCCACACCAATCCAACACAGGAGGTGTACACTTAGAGCAGTGAAAATATAGCGAACCTAGCCAAATTTCCTGAAAGAGAAATGGACAAAAAGAACAAATACTTTGTAAATATATGTCACGTGTTATCTGTTTACGTTATTTAGTTCTCTGATAAAAAACTCATCATTCTCTGAGTTTTGATATTTTATATTTAACTACAACTCACTTTATCCTTTGGTCTGGGTAACTCCTTTTCCTGTAATTTTAAAGTGACTGAATGATTTATCTTTTAATTTAGGTCTTTGCTCCTCTGAGGTTGCATTCAATGTCCAGAAGAATGAGAATCTACAGGTCATTTTGACTGAATTCAGAACTCCAGTAAAGCCTCAAACAGCTTTTTCTGAGCTTCCAAACTGTGTGCCTCAGAATAAATCAGCCTGGAAGCAATTTATGGAGCTTTTCTAGTGCAACTTTCTTGCCCAGCGCAGGGCTATCTAGAGCAGGTTGCTCAGGACTATGCCTAGTTGTGTTTTGAATAACTGCAAGGTTGGAGACTCCACACCTCTCTGGGCAGCCTATTCCAGTGTTTGATCACATACAATGTAAAATGTTTTTTCTTTTATTTGATGAAGCTGACCTCGGGACCTTTAATGCCTACATGATTTTCAACTGGTCAGCTCCCAGCACATGTTGGTGCATGGGGTTACCCCTCAGGTGCAGGAATTCTCATTTCCCTTTGCTCAACTGCAGGAGATTCCTGTTAACCCAATACCCCAGCCTGTCCAGGTCCCTCTTATTGGTAACAAAACCACCTGGAGTATCCTGGCAATTTTTTATCATCTGGAAATCGAATGAGCAACCAGTACTTGAGATTTGGAAAAGCCATGTGTTTTTCAGTACAGCATCTGAAACACCACTGTAGTAAGAGTTGAACTGTGGGGTTGACAGAATTATCACATTTTTTATGATCTCAGACCTATCTGAGCATTTGCAAGAATCACTGACGTGGTCTTTTCAAATTCATAATTTTCTGGAATTTTTTTGAATTTTTTGAACTGTAAAAACTTGTGCACATTTAAAAGAGCCATAAAAAGAAATTCAAATAAGCCCCTTCTATCAAGTGTATATATAAAGTGAGCAAATTTAATTAACCTTATGATCTTCCCAATAAATGTCCCCCCAAAATAACTGTAATCTCTTAATTAAACAGATATGGTTGAGTTAATAACTTTAAATATTTTATTATATCATTAAAGAGAAAGGAAGGTGTGGCAGTTGAAGTGCTAATTGAGGAGACTGAAATTGAGTTCTGAACTTTACTGGGATTTTTTTGTGACTTGACATGGACCTGCTAACAGAGAACTGGCAGAGAAAGCCTGAATCATTTGCTCACACTTCACACAATGAGAAGAACCATATGGTAGACGTCTTCTGTAGTAAGGGTTCCTAGAATACTCTTTTATGTGCTCCCACTCACTGCAAACCTCAAACTCATCCCAAAACTGATACTAAACTCTCTGTCTACAAAAGGTAAAGGTTATTTGGTGGTTGTTTCTCCAACTCTGTTCTTGTTAGACGTTAGTTTAATATGGCATGTATTCGACAGAGCTAGATACAAAGGTCTCTGCAAAAGTGTTGTTGCAGTCTTGCTAGAATTTTGAGACACCAAAAAGCTTCTGTGCATGTGCCTTTCTTCCAGTACGAAATAGAAACAGCAAATTTCAAAGCTGTGGACAAACTGAGATGGATACAAATCACAAGACACCCATGGATTAGCTTGACTGAGAGAACTGGTGTAGTGCCTATGGGATAGATTGGACATCACCAGAGACAAAACATTGTAAGGTGATGATATTTTTGTTGCAGGGCAGGTAATTTTATTTCCAGGCTTTGAAACTTCATGAGGTTATTGTGGAGAGAGAGTATTATTTGTCACAAACCCCTCACCTATTCCTGATATTTGGTATCCAAGTGCATTGCAAAGAGTTGCATTTTAAAGATGTTTTGTATGCCTCCCTTAAGGTTTAGGGCTGAGGGATCAAAGACAAAGTGACTGTTCTGTGTGTCTCCTTTCTAAAAGTCTGATCTGGGCTATTGCAGCTTTGATTCCAGCTAGGGTCTAGAAATACAACACCTTACACCTGATTTCCCTGGAAGGTTCCATGCAATTGCATTCATGCAATGTCTAAGAAGACAGACTTGCATTGGTAGCATCAAGGCCATGACATTATTTACTCCCAGGCTGCCACCAGTTTTATATAGCATTCTTCTGGGTGTTTTGCCTTGCAAGTGCAGTTTCAGCTCTTTCCTCCATTGTTTTTAGATGGAAGGAAACAACAAATGAAGGTATGTTTCATTAGATAATACAGCCTTGGTATTTTTCAATGACAAGAGTATCTTTTCAATGTTAATAAGCAACTTGGAAAGCACAAATTTTCTAGAAGGGGTTTTGGACTGTGTATATTAGAGAACCAATCTGTATGGGTTACTGTCCCTAACATTTTCTCCTCATTAACAGCTGAGATTGCAATATTATGGCTTGGGTTTTTTTTTTGTGTGTGTCCCAATTGAAAGGCCTGTTGTTTTCAATGCAGTGTAGAGGACATCTAGGCACTTGCATATTTTAGCCCATAATCTCTCTCTGAGGCAACTTCACATTTACAACATTGTTGTGAAATTATGTTTATAACATAATTGTGAAGCTTTCTTATCTCATAGGGGGTTGCATGGCTAGATATAGTTAATCACTATGAGATTCTGAGGGAGAAAGATCTGTAAACCACACTGAGAAGAATAAATAGAGAACAGCTTGAAATTTTCAAATGGCAGAAAAGTAGAAGCATAAGATATTAGTGTTATCACTGTTGTCTGCCCTACAAAAATAGAAACAATGCACTTCTCATATAAATAGCTCTTACTTTGCAGTTTAGGAAAAAAAAGGAAAAAAGAAAAGAAGTAAAATTTGCATGTGAGAGCACGGTGCAACTCCTCCGTAAGATGTTGTGCCATGTATTCCAGCCAGATGTGAAATTTGGGTGGTACTTTGCAAGTAGAAGTGAAGCACCTCTTTCTTCTTTCCTTTTGAGGAACTTAAGAAGTGAAAAATCTGACACAGGCTCTAAAAGGACAAACCACTAAGGCTGTGAGAGGTTGCTTAAGAGCAGCTTTAACAGAATTATATTAACACATAGTAAACCACATGAAATACATCCTTTTCTCAATTATGCCTCAATTATTCATGACCTATTAGTTGCTGGCAGGAGTGGATTGCAGAGAAGTCCTTATTTAAATTTGGCATTGCCTAAATCCACCAGAGTACACACCACATAGGTGTGTTTGTGGACTGGACTCTGGCATCTCCTGCAGCCATACTCAGCTGCTCACTCACCAGTCTGCTGAGACAGAGGTAAGGAAGAAAAAACACACCCAGACTGGCCTGGGCTTCAGCAAAGAAAAATCCTTCTTAAGGATTAAATGTAGGATTTTCAGATTAAATTTTAAGAGATGAAATTGTGTTAGATCCTTGCTTTGAGAACTCAAAACTACAAAAACTGTTATCCTCAGGTTTTTATTCATTATGCTGGAACTTAAAAATGAGGATTGGCTGAACCATGTTGCCAGTCTGGCAGAATATAATCTATTCTGCACTGTTTGTCATCCTCTGTTATATATAATCAGTTTTGTACACACACATTAGACAACTGTTATTCCCTTTTCTTATTTATAATAAGGTGATGGCTTCTAGACACTGAAGACTGAACCTGCAGAGAGACCTGTTATCTCAAAGAAAACATCCGGGTATAAAATGCTTCATCAACTCTCTTCCAGATTAACAGTACACTGTCAGCCATTTGTTTAACAAAGCATAAGCCTTTTTCTGTCTTCTTTTACATCCTGTGTTTTTCATTTCAGCTTACATGGTCCACAAAAAAAATTTTCAGATTAGGAACAGTTAGCCACTCTTGCAGCATAGCAAATAAAACTCTGAAATGCCTTCCCTGAACATAAAATTTAACATGTTTAACCTGTTTACAGTGAAAGTTAAAAATCTTAAACTTGACATCAACAAGAAGGCATATCATGCCACCCCACTCCTGGTAAAAAAAAAAGAGAAAAAAGTAAAAAAACCCCAAGCAAGCTAGTAAACAAAGAAAAACCAAGAAAAAAAAATCCAAATCTTCTTGAAGTTCTAAAGTTCTATGGACAAACATAAGCACCATTTTAGTTCTAAATGAAAATGTTTGCCAAATTGTATAGGTTAGGAATTCAGATGGAAATGTATATTTTTATATGTCAATTTTTCATTCATTTAAATTAATACACTACAAAATTTCAGCTGCTCTCATTCCATATCACCATGATCAAGTAAATGCTAGAAACACAACATCATCGTAAATTTTAAGGGAGACAGAAAATTCCAGGATGTGAAGCTTTTATGAATATACTTTTCTGTTCCACCCCTTTGTAACTGTCCAGTCATTACTTAATAGAGACTGACCATAAAGAAAAAAATCTGATTTACTTTTTCCTCTATTCCTCTGCCTCTGGGTCAGCACAGGGAATGGCACAGAAGGGTGCAGAAAGGATATAAGACTCCCTTTGCAGAGTAGAAAAACGAGGCAAAGGTTTTCCAGGGAGCTCTCTGCCATGTCAGCTTTTCCAGTAGTGTTGCCTTTTCCAGGCAGCTTAGCCCTGCCTTGTTTCACTTGGTTGAAGCTGCCTGTGCTGCTCAGGCAGTGCTGACATGTGTGCAGCCATGGTGTCAGAGCAGCTCTCCACACCTTAGCTCCCCTTATCCTCCAGGTGACCCCAGTGCTAGCTTTGCTAGTGAGGCTGAGAGTTTGGGATGGGGTAACAGCATGGTTTGGGTTTCATACTGTCCTACTGCCATTTGCTGAGCTGGGCTGGGTCTCAATAGGAACCTAGTGATTAAATTAAATTAAATGACTGGGGTTATTTAATTTTGGTTCATTGTATTTGTTTATAGTTACCAGCTGCTACAATAATATTTTTTTTCACAAATTTATTTTTGGATTAGCTTTCTTATTATTCATCAGCTGCAAGATTAGCAGAGAGCTTGTCACAGTTGTCAAGGAAATTTTTATAGGAATTGGTTTTTGTTTTGCTCTTTCTTAATGACATTCTCAAAGCAAGGATTTAGAGTGTGCATTCTGGTTATTAAATTACAGTTTATCTGTAATAGTATAGAAGTGTCTTTTTGTAATGACTTCAGTTTGTGGATCTTATTACTAAGTAACTTCAAGACAGGGATTCATTAAATGAACATCCCAGTCATATTGTATGAACTAGGTACCTGAAGTTATGCTTGTATTTCCTATTGTCTTCATAGTTTTCCATATCTTACTTTTCTTGTCTCTCCATTTTTAAAAAGAAGCCTAGTTTCATTGTATAACTCTATTCCCCAGATTTATGCATCATTCAATGTTCCTTTTACTTTGCTTTCTTCATCACTTCCCATATCAATTTTATATCAAGGTGACCTTAATTTAGCTTGGTAATATAATGTAGTGTTGTTGTAGGACCACCAGGCATCACATTTATTATCCACTAGCAATTTTTCTCTGAAAATTCTGCTTGCCACCAGGAAAAGAGTAATGGAACTAAGATGTACACTCACTCATGTATTGATGTGGCTCTGAAGGCATTTTTTTTTTACTCCATGCCTCTAAATTCTGCAGTTCATAACTCATCATCATGGAAGAGCAAGAAGTTAGATGAAATTTAATTGCATGAAATTTCAAAGATGCAAATTGGTCAGGGAAGGGAATATTTAATCTATTAAGTTTTGAAAAGCATCTGATGCTAACATTAAAGAAGCTCTAGAGGCAACAGAATTCAGTGTGTGATGAAGTTCTTCTCTGTAAATCTGTTTTGCACAGTCTCCTCATAAACTGAAAAAAGCTCCTATATATCTGCATTTGCAAGTGGAGCAGAGAAAGGCACTCACTGTGGTAATGACATTAAGCCTCTAATTCCCATACTACTCTCTCAAGCAACTTGTGAAACATTATGCTTATGTGCAGCTTTAATTTAAACATGGAAGTAAGTTTAAACCACTCAATAAATGTGCCAGCAATGCTGTGTTTTCCCACTGGTAGCTAGTGGGTAAATGTAAAAGCCTCTCACTTCAGGCAAGTTGGCTTGTCTGCATCTTAAATGGCCACAGAGCAAGCCTGTGATTTTTTTCCAGTGCTGTGGCTTATTTTTTTGCCAGAAAAGTATGACTTGGAGAAGTACAGCAATCTCAATGAAAGCAGGTGGATGAGGGAGGGAGTGTCCCCCACACACCAGATTGAGAGACCACTTCTCTAGCAATGAGATGTGAGGGAGTCTCATATTTGATCCCAGCTACCTGACCTAATTTGAGAGGGAAAGAAGAAAAGGAAAGGGTTCTGCTGTGCTCTGACATAAAATCTGAATGTGTGCAGGAAGGAAGATTGCTCAAGATGTCTAAAAGTACTTTCCCTTATTTCCCAATGATTCTGTGGCAACCTTAGCAATAGGAACTGTGAGCTGTTAGGAGAAGCATTAAGCACGAAGGAAAGAAACTGGCTATCCAGATGGTTGATAAAGAATGGATAACCAGAGGTTATCCATTTAGAGGAAAAGCACCTCTTTGGAATGAGTCTTTGTGATAGCTTTAAAGTTTCGTGTGTAGTACGTAATAATTAATGAAAGGGGAAAGCTTTGTGTGAACAAATTGCTCTCATCAGTGCAGTGCATGCTCATATAATGTGTCATTTAGTGTATTGTAATGTGTCTTTAAGATTATTTTTTAAGAGGATAATTTAAAAATTGCAGACCTAGAGATACTCTGCTCCCATTTTAAATTGGATTTGTCATGTAGATTTCAGTAGAAGCTTTTTGTAAGGAGGTGCTGCAAGAATATGTTGTGTTTGCATAAGCTCAACCACCTTGTACAAAATAAAATCCATCAAAGTGGTTCAGTAAACAGCTACATTTAAGCTTGCATTTTGCTGTAAGCATGTGAATTGTGATTAGTTTCACTGACCTTAGGGCAGCTCCCATGCATGAGTTTTGTTCAACACTGTTTGCAGGAACTAAGAATCAGTTCCTAAACACTGAAAAGTTAAAGGTAGGAAAAGGAAGGTAGTCTTGGTTCATTCCTAATAGCTTTTTTTAGTACTCAAATATAAAAGTAATTTTTTCCAAGCCTCCAAGCCCATTCAGTGAGCAACAGTACTGTAAGAATACTCTCTGTATTTTATCTCAAGGCTTAATATACTGGTTTCCCTTTCTTCCCATAATGCTTAATATACCTCACAGTCATTTAATCCAATTGAGAACAATGATCACCCACTTTGTGCTGAGATTTCTTCTTAAAAGTGTCTCCATCCACTTTCCCTACCACTTCACTCATATGAGTGCTCTTATGCAAACAGTGAGTGAACAAAAAAATCCTTTACTTGAAATTGCTTTCTTTTTTTATCTTGGGCTATTTTCCTCTATCATCATTGTAAATTGGTATGATAGATTACAACTTCTCTATTTTTTTACGTAGCACAAGGCTAAGTTTTGAAGTTTGGCAGCTGAATATTTGAGAACAAAAATAGTTACACTTATGGCAGTCCCAGTATTTGTACTAGCACAACAAACACATGTGTGAGCTGGAGGGTCCTAGCTCACTGGCTTCAGTGAGATGGTGGTGATTGTGATGCTATCTCCTTCCCAGGATTTTTACCTAGATTTTGGGATAAAAATGGCTGTCTGGAGGAACAGAGATGACAGCTATGACATATTTCTACTATTTTTTTTTCCTCCTTTCAGTCTTACATCTCCTCTCTGATGTGCTGCCAACTTTGGTTAGAGATCTCACAAAGTATAATTTCTAGAGATGACAAGCCTAGTTACAAGCTTCCTGAGCACATTGATGATCACAGGATTCTATCCAGTTTATACTTCAATCTGTGTCGTAATCACTTTATGGTAATTAACCAGCTTTCCCTAATGATCAAGTGTAGCAACTCAGAATATGTTTTTCATATTAATCTAAATTTCCTGCCAATGAATCATGAGTCTTATTGTGTTGCTGATTTCAATTAGATGGTTTTGTCACAGTGATTACTTAAAATTAAGAAAAGTAAGTGAACAATTAATTATGAATTATTTATAAGTTATTAATCATTATTACATCACAGGAAAGCTGTGTCAGTTGTCAGAGTACAATGAAACGGGACAGAATCTATCCAACACATGCTCATGGTTACTTGTCATTTAAAGAGCCACAGTTTCACTTCAGCAGACACTCAGACATGAGGAAACATTCCTTTAGTGTGAAAATCAGAGGATGAGATGCTGCCCTTCATACTACAATGCCCAAAACTGCGTTAAGTCACTCACATTTATTGAAGTCCTGCATTGGCAACATCATTAATATCAAAGAGCCAGTAACACAGCTATACTAGCGTTTCTTTTCTTTAAAGACTTGGAGTCAAAACAGCTTCTATAATTCCCCACTCACAAATGCGGAACCCAAAAACATTCAAGGCGATGTAGCAGTTTCTGGTCACCTCCCGGTAGCCCTGGAATGCTAGTGTGTCACCACATCCCCTTTCTGTAGTGTGTGGGGCCACCCCTGACGCTTCTGGGCTGTGCCAGCCGCTGCCCGTGCGTCTCCCTCCGGGTGCTGTTCCAGCGCAGCCGCTGCCGCTCCGCCTGTGCGGCACCGCAGCTGTGCTCTGCTGGCACTCGGCTGTGCAGGGCGCTTTGGGAGCCCCTCCCTGCTGCCTTGGTAGGAGGCTTTTCCAACCCACAGAGACTGCTCGGCAGGGCCTCCAAGTTTACCTTGTATCATAGCAATAGCCCATCTGCCTTTTGGCTTCTTTGATTTAAGCTGTAATTAGTACAACAGAAGCATTGCATCATCTGGCTTAAGTTTAGGTTTTTAAATGAAAAATTAGATCTTGCCTTCCTCTTTTCTTCCTTCTCCTTCAACATGCTCCATATGGGCAGGGGGTGTTAGCCTCCCTTCCTCACCCTGACATGCTGGGAGCGCAGGCAGAGCTCAGGATAGTGCAACCCCCCTCTCACTGAGGAGCGTGCTCCTCCTCCTCCACTGCCCTAGCATGGCTGCTGCTTCCCGCTCGGTCCCCCTTCCCTGCGCTGTCTCGCCTTGGGATGCAGTTCCTGCGCTGTCCTTACCTCTCTTTCGCTCCCTTCGGGTTGGGTCACACAGAGACTCAGTGCCACATAGCAGGGGGGATGCCTGAGCCACGCTGCTTGAAACCAACATGCAAGGCTGCACCTCTCTTCAGGAAGGATAATAATGAAAATACCTATTAAAGCATTTATTAAAGAAAGAAACCATTGTAGCCCATGCTCTTCTTTATTCCATCAAGACTCAGTGTCTTGGTATCTGGGCAAGTCTGTGCATAATATGTGTAGTAAAAATAACAATATAACTTACTTAAAATTCAAGTCACTTTCCGATAATTTTTTTAAGTCCCTCCCCACATGACTTCTGCTGTGCTAATTAAGCTCCCCTGTAGGATCAATGCTTTACTCATTTAAATATGTTGTAACAATATTGTTACCAATTATCTTTACTGCTTCAAAAGGCAAATTGCTTTATGCCAACAATTAGAAAAAAATTGCTTTGTTTTTTCTTTATGTAAATTATTTGGCATTAGCATTTACCTTTCAAGTAGGCGTTTGATACAGGACAAGTAGCTGTATTACAGAGAAGGGTAGAAAGCAAAAAAAATAATCATATCTCTCAAGAGAGATAAAATTATAGTAGTCTCTGTGATAAACAGGTAATTCTTAGAAATCAGCTACTGAAGTTACATCTGCTCTTGGGAAACCTGATCAGCAGATATTGTACACAGCAGGTAGGGCATGTTCTCAGAGCACTGAGCGAAATTACGACAGCCATCCTTACACCTGTAAAACACATAGTATGCCTGATTTGTTTTTAAACTTAAGATTTGCTTTTCTTTAAATGTTAGGCACTGTGTGCTTCTGTGGTAACATACAGTCTCTACCAGCAAACTATTTTAGGGGCAAGTACTATTTGCCTTACATGAACTGTCACATTGCCAGTCCTGAACAATTGTTCACTTAAGAAAAGAAGATTTGCTGCCTCTCCTTGTCTGTTCTTTTAACTTCATAATTGCTTAACTGTAAGAGGAAAGGAGAAAGAAGAGCAATGTCTTTTCCATAGAAACACTCACATTTGTTTGCTTGCTTGATGGAAAACCAGTGTGTATAACTGGCAATTAAAAAAAGATTGTAAACTGAAATTGACAGAGTAATATCTCCCTTTTGGGCTTTGATTTTCAGTTTCTTGTCCTTTCATTTGCTGTTTGGGATGATGAAGCAGTCACTAACTGAAGACAGAGGCATCCATTTTAAGGCACTGGAAGCATTTCTCAGTTCAGCTCGAGTGCAGTAACTGATGCTGAGGCTTCGGGATGGTTTAATGTATGTGCAGCATTTGAGGCTCACTGCTTTATTCAGTCAACATTGGGATTCTCAAAACATGATTGAGTTGGGAAATGTCTGGGAACTGGTTTGGTAGGGGTTTTGGGTTTTGGTTTTTTTTCTCTCATAAAAGTATTACCTTTACCTTTCTCACTTAGGTGTCAGAATAACATGTGCCTATCTGAAATTATGTGAATGACTTGGAGTGTTTGAGTTCATAAAACACTTCTGTTTTTAAGTGATAGAACCAATTTTCCTATTTAACCATGATGTAAAGAGCTTGTGAAAAAACAATTCTTTACACTGAGCGCACTGACATTGAAATTTATGTCAGAAAGGTGCCTGGGTAATCTGCATGCCCAGACAGCACCTGCAGACTGGGAGTCACTGGTTTGCCTGCATAGCAGTGAGGTGTCTGTCTTCTGGCAGCTCTGGGCAAGACTCACCTTTTTAGCTGGGAGCACAGGTGGAGCAGGGCACTGTTTGCCAGATGGGTGACACCAGCTAGGGGCTCTGGATGTGCCTCTGCCCTCACAGGGCTGTGCATGTGCCACAGCAGCCCCAGCATGAACTCTTTGCCAGGACTTGGCAGTGGGTCTCCTTGACTTGCAAGCAATAGTGATAAACCTGAGCTGTAATGTACTGCAAAATAACTTCATCAAAATCGGAGTGCCCAGCTGGTCATGCTCAATAAGTAGTACCTGAAGTTGTGGAGTTTTAGTGGGATGCTTAATTAATGCCTATGCTACTTCTAAAAACAACAGGTAAACATTTACTATGCACTGTGTATGTCTGAAAACGACCATTAATCAGTGGCCAGTTTACCTTCCTCTTATGAACAAGCAGGAATTCACAGCCTGGTTTGGGAGCATGTGCCCTTATGTGTTCCCTGCAGAGCAAAGTCCCTTCCCCTGCAGCTCTGCTTGTATCTCTTCCTCAAAGGTCAGGTGGGCTGATGGGAGACCACTTTAAACACTGCAGAGCTGGTGCTTAAATCATATTCAAATGAACCCCATTCCACCTCCACACTACTGTTGTAGCAAGTCTACTTCACAAAGCAGTGCAGGCTTTCATGTCTTTCTCTGAAGGAATAAATCTGAAGCTTCATTCACATGAAAAAATCTCAGTATGATTTATTTACAGGTTAAGGGCCCAAGCACATCCCTATAAATAATGCTTTAGCCTTATTTTTTCCTGCGTGAACTTTGCATTTTTGTGTGTCTCCTAAGGCCTTCGGGTTATTATCACAGTGAATATCACTACATTTTATGTACCGTGTAGGAAATGACAAGTTGTTTTCCTTCAACCTAAAGAGCTAACACCTAAATCTAGTCTGTGTAGTAGTGATACTTTAAATCCTTTCTTCTATTAATTCTGATCATGATTCTATTTCTTTCCAAAGTAGATACCTAACTACCACTCATCCATCTGCTTTGATATACATTCCAAGATGCTGCAAGTAGTCCAAATAAAAACTGTTAGGTTAGACAGGTTTGTTTACAATATGATTATGGTCATATAAAAATAAAGAGAAATTGAACAAAACACATTACAGAATGTAGAGGAACAAAAAGTATTTTATTTTCATAACTTTCTTCAAAGACAAGGTATAGTCTTTTTAATTTTTAAATTACAAGTATTAATGTGGTTTACTAGAAGTCTAGCTTTGACACATTGTACTACCTGCTACAATATATTATTAATTTTCACACAGATTATGTATTGATCTTCATTAACTACTAACTATAACTAAATAATTATTTTAACTGAAGTAAGAGCTACGAGTCTGAAACCAGAACATTAACAAAACTGCAGAACAAAAATAGAGTCATGTAAAACTATACAATTTATTTGAAAATGGGCTTCCATAAGGAGATCATACTTTGGCATTGATTTTATTGTTGAAATCAATAAAAGTATGTCTTTTAAAATGTCTTTCTGATATTTTAATATCTGACCCTTTTAGCCTAGTATGTGAGAATAAAATACAATTACACATTTCTCACTGGGCTACCAGATGATCTCTTGGTGGAATGACCCCAAGGTCAAAGATATAACAGGCTACTTGCTGCTTTTTATGATGTTTCTACTGGAACTGTTTTTATTAGAGTTATAGTGGATGCTGTTATGTGTCTAGTGAGTCAGGGCCTTGGGACATTTATGCCACCTGTCATCCCCTTGTAACAGCTTTGATCTTGCATGCACTGGTTGAAAAAATTATTGTGCCATTTTTCAGTTTCAGCCTGCAGTGGTTTAACACAGCTACTGACACTTTTTCACAATATGAGTTGATACAGACAAGCATTTTTGAAGAAAGCCCCAAGGCTAACAATAATATTTATATCTTCTGCCATTCATGGAAAAGCAGAGCCAATAAAGCAGGCAAAGGAACTGGTATGTGTTCCCTTTTGCTCATTAATGTTTCAGCTGATTCTGTGGGTGTTCTGTGGAAGAGTGGTTGCTTTCATTTTCTCATGAAAAGAAAATGCTATATTTCTTATTCAAGTCTATTGCCTTTAAGATTCTTCTTCAAGATTTTTCTTGAAGGATGTTGTTCATCTGCTTTACACAGAGAGATGCAAAACACAGAAATATATGTGTATTGAACAATGCTGGATCGGCCTTGAAAAAACAGATGCACTGCAGAAACAGTGTGTGACAAATGCAGATGGAGAAACACAGTGCCTGGCACAACAGGAAGTGCCTACAGCCTTCCAGGCTGTATATCTGTTTGAAGGAGGAGGGGAAGGGTTTTCAGAAAGGCAAATCTCTCCTTTCTGTGGTTGCATGTAAAAGCTATATTGCTCATCCCTAAGGTCTGTCTTTGACTCCCCTGGTACAATGAATATCCAGCTCCCACTGCTCTTTCCCTGGCTGATTTGCAACATGCTTCTGTTCTCTCCCAGTGCCCCATCACTGTGAGGTGCTGTGTATACTTCTCACTTTCCCACAGATTTTAAGAGTGCATTTCTTCTGAGTTCCTGCTCAGGTGCTTAAGCCTTGCATCACTTTCCCTTCTTTAATTACTACTCAGTCTCAGAAAGCTTATAAAAGAACTTATGATCCTAAAGTAGAATGTAGGACAGAAATAGGATTTGGGTTGCAATATCCCATGTTGAACCTGTTGGTACCTGTTTGGGTGGTTTGACAAAAGAAACCATTTTCTGCCTATTTTATTCTTTACTACAGTCGAAATATCCCCTCTACAACTTCAGAACCACAATTTTGCAGCAGGGTGGTAGCACCAAATTGTGACATAGAGATGGAGCTGATGCTTCACTCCAGCATCTGCTACAGAAACAGAAAGATTTATGATCCTGAAATAAAATTATCCTTTCTGCCACTGAAGAAGTGAGAGCAGCAGTCAGGGATGTCTATGCAGGTGCATGGGAGTAGAGCCACAGCACTTTTCTGTTCAGCCCATTTGGATTTGTATTAACCAATCCAATAAGGCCCTGTATTGAATGATGCAAGTTGTTGGGGTTTTTTTGTTTGTTTGGTTTGTTTTTTTAAAGGTAATTAATGTAAAAAAAGCCAGGAAGATCATTCTGTTCACCCACTCACATCTGTTTATAAAAATATCACACATGCATTTGGACCCAAAGCAATCAACAAGATTTTTAATGAAAAATGTCCTTGACAGAATAGGCAATAAATAAATTATCCTTTTAAGAGAGAAAACATGGTTTTGTAGATAAAATTGGACTGATTAAGACTGATTTAGAAAATATTTCTTGATTGAATCCAAGAGAGAATCTAATCTGTGTCTGGGATGGAATTTGTATGTAAAGTACCTGGATAAAGGCCAACATAAATAAAATTAATTTTTATCAGTTTCAAGTACCAAAGTATGTAAAGTAACAAAATAAATGCCATTGTTTTTGTTGTGAGTACAAAATGCACGTAGGGGATTTGTATGTATTGTTTGACATGCATCATATACTTGCTCACATATGTGGTACCTGTATTTTAACACTAGTTTTATGGATGTTCAATTTCAAATTAAGAGGACCAAATCTGCTGGAAAGAAGTCCATAGAATAATCCATAGGAAAAATTCCAAAGTGTTGATGAAGACATTTAAATTATTTTTCATTTTCATCTTTTAAAGTGCCACTGTGTGGAGAAAAGTTTGGATTAGGTTGATTTCCATTTCTTAGAAACTAGTCACAAAATCCAGGATAATTCCATGACAGTGCTGGCTGTCATACCTGAATTAGGATTCTGAATTAGAAAGTTGAGTTCTAATGGTGAGTTAGATATTCAGTGGGCTAAATAATGTTTGAAAGTGATTTTATTTGAAAATCATTGATAGTATAAGAAATGATAATAGATTTCATTTAAATGCTGAAAATATATTGCTGTGAATCTGGATCCCATATGGAGCAGTGATATTCCAGCTGTTTTCCTTTTTCCTAATTTCATGGTGGTCAGTGAAGCCAGTGTTTCTCACCAGCTCCATATATTGCATCCACCTGTTCTTTGCCACTGTTTCTCAGTCGTCCAAATCCTAAATGATGTGAAACAATAAAGTACTACTGAAATGTCAGGGGCCAAATAGAAAAAGCAGGTAATCAGTCAAAGTTGAGACACACTGAAAATTCACAGGAAGATGAGAATAATACATAGGAAGATCAGGGTGACCTTAAAACAGCATTAATAGAAATGGAATGAAATGTTCTAGTACAAGGTCAGGTGCTTAAGAACTGCTAATAAAAAGTCTACTGTAAATTAAAAATGAGTGATAAAGAAAGAGATGCAGTTAATAATAGAATCTCTATGTAATAGAGCTTTGAAAAAGACAAAAGCCTTCCTAGAATATCTAAGTTCAGAGACAGAGAAAGTATTTGTGCTTTTGTAAAAGGTTTTGGGGAAATAATGGTCATATTCCAAAACTACTAGCATACTTTCATGCATGTAATTCAATAATTTTCTGGTTAAAGAAAAGCAAAAAACCCAGCAAAAATAAATCCTTGCCTCCTAATTCAAAAGCACAATATATTATGTGTTTGTTTTTATAAGGGAAAATTAAATGACAGCCCGATGACTTCATAGTATTCTTTCATTATGGCAGGTGCCTCTCCTAGCAGTATTACAGGCACAGCCCTTTACAGCTACAGACTACTCCTGATCCAGTCCCATCTGATTCAAGTCATTTGCTATTTTAAATATGTACTTGAAAATAGTTACAGGTTATGGGTTTTAAACCCATAGTGAACCCATAGTTATTATAGTGAACTTCTAAACTGAAAGTTTCACAAAAGAGCCTGTGGGATGATGGGGACAACAGAGGACATACCTTCGGGGCAAGACTGAGAGATCCCTGTTTAGCTTATGTTAAGGAGACTTTCCAGTCTGACCATGAGACCCTCTGGCAGTCACACAGGACAGTAGGATTGCTTTCCCTCAGTCCTGTTGGTGCCTTCAGCTGGGTAAGTAGATTAACACAAAAAGCTACTCCTTAAGATAAACGGTAAAGAAAACTTTAACAATAACGGTAATGGGTCTGAGTAAACATACTTTCTATCCTAAGAAAAAAGAAGTATAAATACTGTAGGAGTTATATTCTGGAACAGCCTTGAAACAGAAGCAGTGGAGAAGGAAGCCCTCAAAACTAATTGGTCTTCTTTGATTTGTTTAAAATGGGATTAATTATGTACATTTCTTTTGTCATAGCAGGAGACTGGGCTTGATGGCCCTTGAGGGAGTTTCCAGATTTTAGCCTTTTATTTTTTTTCTGATTAAAAAATCCATTTTTTTCTTTGCCAGAAACCAACTTTTAAATTTTTACTTACCTTTTCATAGTTTCAGTTTGGAAAGCAACATTCAGTTCTCTTAACACTGACACAGACTTTCTTCTGAGTTAATAAAGGAGCAGTTACTTATATTACTTGATTAAATTGGGGACTATGTGGTATTTGTATGTCAGTCCCAGGGCGAGTTAACCCGAGCACTTAGAATGTTATATTGACTTTTTCTCTTCGGAAACTGGTAAGTATTTTACCAGGAGTAATTAAACTCACAACAGTTCAGTGACCTATTGACCTCATGCAATGATAGCTATCGAGTCACTGACAGAGCTCCGAAAAGAGTATTTCTCTAATTCTACAAGTTAGTAAATTTGTTTCCACTCACTAGAAGATAACAACATAGGCCTATTTTTACTGTGTTGTACTGTATGTTATACTATTGTATACAGTAAGGTTCTGTGAAGAAAAATATAAATACAGCTTTACTTCATAGTATTGGAGAAATACTATCTCATGATGCAAGAATGAGAGGCTTACACAGACTTAATTTGTAAAAAAGTTAATTCCTGGCATCTTTATCTCAGTTTTTGGAGTTATTGATTATCCCTAGAATATACTACTTGGCTGAAAAAAAAGTTATAAAAATAGAGACTCTTTAAATGCTGGCAGTAATGAAAGAGCAATGTTGCATCATTTCTCTCTTTGCATCATTGGATGTTGACACAGCCTCATTAATTTTTCCTAAGCTGACGTTTCCAGAACTAAACACTTGCTTAATTATGGATCATGTCCCAGAAATATTGGTGGTACAGGCATCTCTCATACATCCCAGTATCTGGACAAATAAGTACAAAAAATGGTACAAGTGCAAATGTGGTGGATTGCCTAGAGAAGTATGTGGTGTCTGCTTTCTTTGTCAATCTTTTGAACAATGGAGTGTTGATGAAGTTGTATGAGAATTATGTTAACCTGAGTTGTACTGAAGCTCTGGAGAGTTGTGAATGATGAATAAATTATTTTTGTCTGGTAGAGGCATGTGCCCTTACTATGTGGTGTCATGCTGAGTCGCTGAAAGTGAGATAGTGGGGACATGATGTCATAATGATATAAGTTTGGATTGAAAAAAACAACTGAGCCCAAAGAAAACACAGAGATTTGAGATCAAAACCATGACTTGTGAAAGTAGGTCTTTTCCTAGTGTGCAAGTGTTGTGCTAGGCCATTTCAAATGAAGCCATAATGAAACAAACCATTGAAAAAGGTACTTTGGGAAACATAAGCAAGGGTGAAGACTTAGCTTACAGACTTATGCTAAAACTGCATGAGCCACAGGGGGCATCTGCTACCTGCACTGACCCATCTGGGTAGTTGCAAGTAACCAAACTTCCAGTGGGTTAAATAAGAAATAGGCATCGTTCTTGATACCATTTGCAAAAGTGGAAACGTTTCTTTCAAATGTCAATGCAAATAGAATCTTGCTTTTGATTGCGCTTAAAGTTGTGTTATGTACAGCATGAAATAGTGCAAGCCAGGGGAATGTGATAAAAAAAATATGTGAAATATGTGTTCTCTTGGGTGATAAAACCATGTCATCTCTGCCTTGTCCTTTCCCACCATCCAGGAAGGATGTTATAGTAAAATTTCATGCAGATTAGTTTTGATATACTTAGATATTATATCTATCCATTAAGGCAATTGGAAAAAGATTCTTGTATCACTAATTTGTTATGTCCCCTGTATTTCTTACAGTTCAGTTCCTAAAGAGGATAGCCTAGCACTAAGCACAAAAAGATCCAAAAATCTCACCCGTTCTATATCTATTACTCATATAATTGCAAAAGTTGCCAGGTATTTCTATAGAACAAAAGAGCTTGATTATTGTCAATCAAACCTCTTAGGTTGGGTACAGGAAGAAATCTAGCCATTAAGTACAGTGCAAGCTGCAAAATTCATCTAGGAAGCAAGGCAATTTATTTTTTACTGCTGTATTTTTTCTAAGTTTGGGCTTCTTTGGCATGAAATCTTTAAATTCTCTTTCACTCAGGATAAAATCATGACTTCTGTGTTGATATAGTAATTGTTCAGGAAGCTTGTCACATCATTTTAGACATGATAAGGAATAAGAACAATAATGATAGGTGTTTATATATATTGAACAAGTATAAATGGAACAGTAAAGAAGACTGTTGCCTCATTATGGGATGTATATATCTTGGTGGCTCTCTTTGAGAAAATTGAAGAATGCAGTTGTAATTTGCCATGAAAGCTGCATGTGTTAGAAAGCAGTAGATTTATTGCTAGAAAGTGATAGTACAGTAAAATGCATACAGCAGCCCTTTCCCCCTGTAAAATACCTGTTCAAGGCCTGAAGCTGTGGATTCTGTCAAACTCAACCAGTCTGCCCTGTAACTATCTATAACATTCCCAGGGAAGATGGAGTCAAATTGTATTTCAAGTGGCATTCAAATCCTCATGAATCTGTATATTAAACTCTCTTGTCTGATTTTTGTATGTGTCCTGTCTTGTGAAGAAAGCCATGGCTCTGTTTTTAATTGTCTGCCTTCCCAAAATGCTGTCAGGCTAAGGCATATTATCTTATATATCATCCATGAAGAGTTCAGGATTAATTAGCCTTTCACCCATTTTAAAGGTACCATCTATATCCTGAAGGCAGAGTATGGTGTTTGGCAGCCTCTTCAATCATTTCAAATTCTTCTCTGTGTACTGTATAAATAATCTGTGGAAAAATTACCCTGTCCTGTGACTAGAATAGCTAGAGGAGGCATATTCTGTACAGTTCCACACTCTGAATATATACAGATTACCCCATTTGAACATGATATGAAGGATTATGAATATTTTTCACATGTTCTATAATCCTACAGCAAATCTGACATATTAGAATTCATTCTGTGATTTTAGGGCTTCATGCATTTTTTATTTGCCTAGTAAATGTTATTAAGTGCACACAGAAAAAATGGGAGAGCAGATGATAATCAGTTGCAGTGACGATATTTGTATGCCTTACCTATATGAGGAATATTAGCTACTGTCGTAAGCAGATTTAATAACCTACTTGTTTACTTCCTGAGATTCCTGCTTATTAGTCCCATTTCTTGTGAATCTAAATATCTGCCCAATATCCACAAGTATGAAAATAAGCTGTCTGCCGTAATGGTTGTGTCTGCAGTCTGAAGGTACACAGAACACTTTATCTAATGACTGCAGTTTTGTCTATGGCTGGTTTGTGATGTTGGGATTTTACCTCCCTTAACAGTCAACAGTGAACAGGGAGCAAAATGGAGACATGCTCTTTTCCTGTGTAATGCACTGTGAACTGGCACCTTATTATCTCACTGTACACTAGAATAAGTGCTATTATTGGGCTT
>VYZP01010901.1:0-11541 GCA_013400635.1 Hypocryptadius cinnamomeus | reverse complement strand
ACTCATGATATCCAAGGACCAAACAGGTGCTAATTTATTCCATTTACCCTTTAGCTTGTTCTTCACTATGTCACAAACTCCATTAAAGCATAACAGGTTGTATTTAGCAAGTACACTGTTTACTCTAAAAGGTACATAACTCTAGGGCAGGGGAGCTGAAACTTGCTGTGTACTTTAATTAGTCGTCTCTTCTGTCCAAAGATGCTTTTGGCTCTGCATCCACATGTGCACATAACAGCAGGTATTGCATACTGCTGTTTTAAGTACTATCTGCTTGCTCTTCCCAATTTTAAGAAAAATCAGGCTAGAAAACCATCATTGTTTCAGGAAGACAAGACAAGAAAGAAGAGGTGCCATAGCTGAAAAAAAAAAACCAAAAAAATAAGAAAGAAGAAAAACCAACCTAGCAAAATCACAAAATTAAAATAAAAATTAAAATGTTTCTTAAATAAAAATATTATAGCAACTCACTCCATATATTTATATATTTGTTATAAACAAGTGTAAGGCTATTTCCCAGAGCCAGAACTAACATCGCAACTTTTACTTGCTCTATCGTTGCTTTATAGTTCATGAAGAAATACTGAATACATATCACTTAAGAGTTTCTGCTGCTTTTATATTTTCCAGAATGGAACCACAACCAAGGCACACTATGCACTTTACAGAACAAATATGAGTGGTGAGGTTCTCAAATCCCTAATCCAAAAACTTCTACTTGTCTATCTTTCAAACTGGAGAATTACAGATGTATGTATATACATAATACAAAAATACAAAATCTACATACACACATTTTTCTCTATGTAAAGCAAGAAACACCTATGTTTGGTCATAACTATTGAGATGACTGTCAAAACAATATCTTGGACATAAAATAGTACCTGCTTTCCCTGAAATTCACAGTTTAGCTTGCACAGTTTAGCTTACACTTCGCTCCACAGACTGAGTTCAGAGACCATAGACTTTCTTCACAGTTAAGAAACACAAAGTTTGCAGAATCTGCAAAATTCAGAATTATCTGTCTATCTTATATCTTGCTTAACTGTAAAACAAAATAAAATGGAAAGTCGTTTTCAGAAACACAGACACCTTGAAACCCCCATGCCTAGACTGCTCTGTGCAACTGAAAACAAGCACAACAAAAAACAGCAGAAGACCTGGACACCAGGGTCACCATAACAGCTCTGCTGGCTAAGGGAAATAACCCATGAAGCCAGCAGTTCCAAAAAAGTTGAAAGAAAGATGGAAATGTCCTAACTTAGCCAACTGAAACTGTCAGGCAAATTCAAAACTCTTTGAACTCATGATAAGAAGCTAGCCAGAAAACTGTCAAGTCCCCATTGAGAGAAGAAGAGGGAAAAGAAATGTAAACAAAGAGCAGCATTGAATAATGGAAGAGAAATTATAAGTACCTTCCTTAATGTGTCCTCTCAGAAAAATAAGGAGATAATTATTTTCAAGGCCTAACTCCATGCTCAAATGCAGAAGACACACCAGCAGGATCTGGGAAAAAATTGATCTGCAGACAACTCTCTGGATTTGAAATAAGAGTTTTCAGTAAGTGCTGCACAGTGTTGGCAGTACTGAACAACATGTACTACAGATTTTGTAGGACCAGCTGCATTCATTTGTGTCTAAAAGTGGCATTTTTTGTAGCAGATATTAATTTTTTGCCCTTAATAAAAGCTAGGTTCTTTCCAGAGAGGCAGTAACTCCGTGTGCTAGAAATCACAGGGCTGGCATCCAGGATGTTGTTAGGGACATTCTGAAAGCTTTTTCCTATTTTAATACACATTACTTTGTCCTTATACTAGCTAATTGGTTGTAGAATCAGTACTGTCAGAAATAGGTTCCAGGGGAAGATGAGGTGAATTCCTGATGATCACTCACTCTCTGTTAATCAGATTCATTTATTTTTTTCTTATCTGAAGCACCCAAAAAAGAGGAAGAATCCAGAATCATAAAGTCTGACCCTGAAAGCATCTATTTCAGGTGTTACCCCCACAAATTTATTCAGGACTGACATGCTGATAGGGTATCAGGATCCGAGTCACAGAAAAATGTCTTATCTGCAATACAAGACTTCAGAGAAATTCATAGATGTAGGGTGGTAGATATTCAAAGATTGTGTAAAGAGAATTCAGTGATGTTGTTCCATTTATCATTGCCTTGGACTTCCACATCAGATTTTTATTGCTGATTATTAGCAATAGCAAGAGTTTAGAACTTGATGTAATGAAGAAGACTGATACAAAGTGACCATTCATGTCATGACTCCAAAGTATGTTTTTTAATACTTGCATTTATGTATATTTACTCCCATCTGGATATACTTTGAAAAGTAAGGATAATCTCATAGGAGTGCCAGCAATCACTAAGAAGGCTCATAATTTAAGTTTTTGTAGCAAACAGACATCATTCATGTTATATTACCTTCACAGTCCACTTCAAGTCAAAAAGATGTACCTGCACATATCCTGGAACCTTTCTTGGATCACTGCTGATACTCATATTCTGAAGGAAAAAGCTTTTTCTCCACTAATTCTTCTTTGCTGCAACGTGGAAGTGTCACTATGCTTCTGATGTTTCTGCAGTGCTTTGAGGTTTCCCTTCAAAGTTTTCATACAGTCAATTAGGGCAGATGGGAACTTCTGCCACTGCAAATCTTCTGATTCACTTCACAGAGACATGAAAAAAGCTGAAATGGCTTGTGCACCCCCACCTTGCAGGGGTTGTTATCCTTACGTCTCTTTTGCAGGAATACATCTATGTCCTCCAGCAAAACAAAGCCACGCAAATGTGCTGAATGGCTGTGAATATACATCATCTCTAGATTCAGCCTCATGGTCTTCCTCAGAGGACTAGACTTTTGGGTAAGGAGACTTTCATACTTCAACATCAATGTGTATGACATGCTCTATTTTAAGGAGGTTTGCAATAAGAGTTTTCTAATGAATAAAACAGTGTCATCATCTCCATACTCTACAACAATTTCTGTTCATAAGTGCTGCAACACCCTTATATCTCACCATCATAAAGGAGGCACCATCTGTTATGACACCAGTGAGAAATGAACTTCCCATGTGTTGTTTTCACCAATAGTGTGGCATTCAGAACAGCTATTTTTTGAATCAATGTGATCTTTGAGGCTCTTAAGAGCAGCAAGGGCCTCTGAGACTTTTTCTGTCACTCCACAGATGAAAACAGCATTCCTGTTATGGTAGTCCCTCTTCTGTGCTATGTCAAATTTAACATGCTTTCTTTTCTGCTGCTGAATATGCTTTTCAACATTATTGCTGATGCCTTCTAATCAGCACGATGTTTTTGTAAGTTTGACTGCCCAAAATGTAAGCAGCAAGGATGGACTTAAATTTCTACATAAAAAGCATTTTATTTTCTATCTATGTAGTCCTATACATCTTCATTTCTGTCCTGTAAAACTGCCCAGAGGAGAAAGGATGTTGAGTTTCTGTACCTTATGTAGGCCTTTACAGCTAAAGAAGCATTTTCACAGTATGAGTCTGAAGCAAAATCGTAAAGCAGAGCAGGAAGGATATCTGAGGGTACAAAACCTTCTGATGCAGACCTAGGGGACTACAGAGAGGGGAGGGAGACAAACCTGGTGTAGTCCCATCTATCTCACAGTGTAGGAACTGTCCTTGGTACAAGGTGTCTGAAACCTTGACCAGACATTGTCTAGGCAATCTAGTAAGCCATAAGAAAGTCATGAACTATGTTAACAGCTAAAGAGTGGGTATGGTTATAGTGTAATGGTCAAAACCATTTTCTCAGCTTTGGCTTATTTAATGGCATGCACGCTGCCTCACTTTCCAATATAGACCAAGAGAATTGACTCTTCAGCTTAGCAAAGAGAAGGTGTAAGAGTGATCTTACCAATGTGTATAAATAACTCCAGGGAGGGTGCAAAGCAGCACATTCAAATGCAGCCAGCATCATTTCAGCAGTACCCACTCACAGGACACAAGGCAAGGGGCACAAATCAAAGTATAGGAGGTTGCCTCTGAACACTGGGAAATATTGGTCACTGATGGGGGGTAACTGAGCACTGGCAGAGGTTGCCCAGGGTTGTTGCAGGGTTTCCATTCTTAGAGATATTCAGAAATCATCCAGATACAGCCCTGGACACCCTGCTCCAGGTGACTCTACTTGGGCAAGGAGGTTGGATAAAACAGCATCCAGATGTCCCCAGGCTTCCAGCCCCAAGCTTTCTGTGATTCTATGCCTTTGTTCTGTTGAGGGTGGACAAAAGGACATATGTAATTTGTGAACCACATACAAGAGATGAATGGGTCATAAATGTCTTGTCAGCTGCATTTTGGTGAACCTTGACCTAAGAAAAAAATATGTTTGTGCATGTGTGTTAATCTCCAGAGAAAATCCTGTGTAACTGAATACTAATTTATAAAAAAATTTCTGAACAAGATACACACCCCATGAATAGTCATTCAGATGAAATATACTGCAAAGGACACTTTCCATCTGTTCCACGTGTAGTTGATGAGTTATGTACAAAACTAAAAAGTTAAAAAGCATTTATCTTGCCTGTTTTCACATCAGTGAAAATAAACAAAGGAATAGGAAAACAAGTATGTAAAGGGCAAAAAAAAGAGAAAAATATCCATACTGCGGGAGAAAAATGTTTTAAAATTACTGTAGACTAGTTTTCAGTTAACTTAAAAAGAAACAATCCATAAAATCAGAGTACATTTGACTGAGGAGATTTATTAGTTCCATTATTAATAATTGTTTGTATTAACATAGTTAATAACACCAAATCCTACTAGGCAGGCCAGTGTCAGAGGCTGAAATGTTATGCTTTTTGGCTTCAACATTTTTATGAAGGACTTTTGCCTATTGCAGCAAAACTGTATAATGAACCTGCACCACCAAAGCCCACCCTGAATGGGTCTCCTGGCTGAAACCCTGAACAGTGAGTTAAACCACCTAAGGGATAGAGATAAGAGAAAGTGACACTGTTGTTTTATGCACCTAAGGTCTGGGAAGTAATGGATTATCATTCACGGGAGAGCCAAACCCAGCAGCTTTGGAGTGGAGGCCACAACCCCAGATTTATCTGCTGCCAGGCTTGCAAAGGCTCCCCCACCAAAGGGAGGAGGAGGAGGGGGCTGGGTCTGTGGCAAAACTCTGGTCAGAGGCAGTGAATGCCCATCTTCCGCTGTGGAGACTGGCCCAGCTGCAGGGGCCCCCAGCGTGGGAGAGCCACATCTATGGGACATGCAGGTGAGGGACAGCTGAGGGGGACCAGGGTCCATCAAAGGCTCCCCAAATGGTTCCCCAGATCCTGCACCAGAGCACTACACATGATGCAAGATGTGATGCAACAGATCCACAGTCTTGTAAGGGACAGTGTCAAACTACCTCCCTGCAGGGGAGGTACCTGGGCTTTCCCACCTGGCCCAAACGTATATTAATCCATGGGATTCTATACTTTTCAGAAGGAAACCGTCACTGCCAAGAAGACCAGATGGAGAGAAGCAACAAGACACCATTTGGACCCATGGAGAGGTGACATGTTTCTACTTAATCTGTATCAATTTTTTGATACCAACATTTAACCTCATTTGGTTTTAATCATGTTTTGGGGAATATTTTGAACCTCGGGATTTGCAATCCACTGAGACCTCACTTTGGTCCTCTGGGATTAGGGTGGGTTGTAACAGCTAGATCCTAGAATACACAGGACAGAGAAACATTTACATTGTAACAATAATTTTCTTTCATTTACAAGTGTTGGAGTATTACATTATTAGAAGATCTAAATAAGAGTAGATTCCTCATTAAAGAAGAACCTAAACTATTCCAGCAGCTAAATCTCTTGCTTCCTCTGTCCCGTCCCACACCTCCAACATACAGCTTTTAGAAAGGCCTCTCCAGTTACTGTGAATCTGTTACTGGTATTTTACAGAACTATTTTAGAGCTCATTCATCACTGTGATTGTTTATGAACTTGTGTGCAGGAATAATTCACAGGCATGATGTTCTAAGTTTTGCTCGATAATCAATTGATGTTCTTTAGCCATAGCCAATGCAAGATAGAAGCTCTTTCCTTTCATGTACCCACTTCAGCCTCCAATCCTTGACGAGTGCTTTACCAATACCATCAAGAAGATAAGATTTCTTTGCCAGCACAGAATTCAGATCTCTTTTCTAGGTAGTCAGACTTTACCAGTTGTTCCAAAAAACATTTCTGCTTCCCGTCGCAGTAGATTTACAGCTTTTTTTATCTGATTGCTGCCAAGACCATCACAGAAATCATTTATTAGCAAATTCTGCAATTCCTACATTAGTCCTTGCACAGCTCTGCCTTCCAAGTGCTGTTGTTAGCGATATATATATATATATGTGTGTGTGTGTGTGTGTGTGTGTATATATGTATATATAACCCCTTCTCTTTTGAAGTTGTTTTTCTGCATACATCAGTTTTGGTGGGTCACATGGGTTTAAAACTATGGCATCAGTAAGAAAATTATATTTCATTGCAATAGTCTTATCACTACTTAGTTTCACAGTAGTAAAGAACCAAAAGTACTTTTCGTTTTAGTAAGTATTACCACTGGAAAAATAATACTGTAAGTTGCTTATTTAAGTGTTCCACTGGTAATATCTGGGATACTAGCAATTCCCAAGAATAAATGTGGAGTCTGTGTCTCCAGGACCCTGATTCACTTTCTGGGAGTTTCTATAAAGACAGTGTTTTTGTTGTTAAGCTGTACATCACTTTGGCTTAACAACACAGAGAAGTTAGTGAGTGCTGTGAATCAGGGAGGGTGTGAATTCTGAGTTTCTTCAATCCACCTCCTTATCTGCTCATCACAAAGGTTAACTTTATGCTCAGAAGGACAGTAAGAGAGAGAGAAGCAGAGACATCTCTGTTATACATATGGCAGTCTCCTACTTTTTTGCTCTCCTAAATAAATTTATCTTTTTTATCCTGTAAATTGCAGAGGGAGTCTGAGCACCATGAGTATTCTCCCTAGAACTTGTACAATTAATTCCAAAATAAATGATGGAAGAATTTGTCTCATAGATAATGACAAGAGGCAGAGCAGGTGAGTGGGAAAGGTATCACATCTTTTGAAGGGTAAGCTGATCTCCCCAGATTCTGTAGTTAGGAGGGGAGAGAAATTCATGTAGAGTGGAAATCACAACATGTCTAACTTACATGCTCTGAGACTGTCTATTCAGGAGGCTCTCCATTGGCAGTGCAGAGGCCTGGGAGCAGCTGCAGCTGGGTGAGATGGGTAGTTATAGGGAGAATGTTCTCACCTGGTGCCAGTGCAGAGTAAATCACATGCTGTAAATTCAGCCTCTAATTTATTGGGGACCAGCTTTTCAAAGGACAAGTCATCCACAGCCAAAAAGGAAACTGTGCACATGTTCTTTTGTAGACAATGCTGCAATGTTATACCAAACTATTATACTACACTTTTCATCTACTGATTTCAAGGAATTCACAAAAACAGATGAACACAAGTACTGTTTTAGAAACCAAGACAACACGTGATACAAACACTAGTCATTCAGAAATTCTGTTGGAAACCTGGTACAACCCTCAAATCTCTGGGTTTCCAGCCAAGATTCAGCTGACTTATTATAACAAGGAAAGCTAAGCAACACTTTACAGCATTGACTCCTTTAGAGGAGATTACATTACAAATATAATTAGGGGTGGATGTATGCTCTACATAACAAATACACATGAAAACCCAGAGGAGATTGTGATATATGATTAGTTTCTCTGCCTACATTTTTATACTACATTCCTGGTATCTGAGAGCAGTAATCACTAGTAAGGTTCAGGACTGTCCGATTTATGGAAAAAAGTTTTGAAATACTAAAAATAGATTCAAATTTGCACAGGACAATCTCTTAAAGATAACTTAATACCAATTAGAATTTCAGAATCTAACCAATGAGAATTCAAAACCCAAACAAAAAATTTATACATTTGCATGCAAAAACCATGGCTCATTTGGTTGCTGTAGTAGGCAATTTACAGTAAAATAAAAGTGTCCTTTCCGTATCAGACATGCATATAACAAAATAATGCCTTAATTTATACCCACTGAAACTTTGTTCAAGAATTCAGTAGCCTATGGAGTCACTAAAGTGCTGAAGCTGAAGACCTAAATAGGCAAGAAGGAGAGAAGAGTGGAGCAATAAAACCTTTCTTTCCATCAGTTGCTTGTCAGTGCTATGCTGCTGTAACAATGACCAATGATGGCTTTGAAACTTTCACACACTGCTCTTATAATGTGCTACAATAAATCACAATGTAGGAACTGAAGAACTGCAGAGAAGGTACAACGTGATAGCACTGACACCATATATTAACTTCTGAAATAGCATATAACTCTGCTCTTATCAGGATGCCACCAGCATTTGCATATTCTCCTGTTGGAAAGTTAATGTCACAAAGAGAAAATCCTGGAGAGCTTCCTGAACTGTTTTGCTTTCTTGCCTTCCCTCCCTTTCCCAGACTGAAAGTGTGGATATGCATGTTGAATCCAAAGCCTCTCAGGTGCTCTTCTCATGGCAGGACCACTCCAAAAATTGGCTAAGAACTCCGAGCATTTTCTTTTCCCTGCTGTTAGCCTCTAGCACTGCATTGAAGCGGGGTTTGAGAGAGGCTCCCACCCTCTGTGCTTGCTAGTACATCACATGAAAACCACTGACCTTGAAAACTGAACTCAGCACAATTGTCACAGCACAGAAAGTTCTGCTGATCTCTTTGTGTCCCTCACATGCACCCCTCAGTGTAGGTTGTGGCCTTCTGCATGTGCCAGACACAGCTCTACAGGGACTATAGGCCTGTCCTTTCCTTCCTTGTGGCCTTCAGCTATGGGCCTTCATGCAATAAAAACTCCTGTTGCAAGAAGAGCTCTGCAGGAGAGGACCTGGTAACTAAGCTTGGAGGCAAAAAGGAGAAAACCTTGGTCCGAAGGGGAACTGTTGATGAGGTCCCACTGCAATCAGTACCCTGATTGCTGGGAAGGCTGGAAGTACCTCTGGAGCCAAGAGGCATAGACTGGAAATTAATGGTTTAAGAAATGGAGAACAATAGGCTTAATTTTTACTAAATGTCAGGCGTCTCATGACAACTCTGCTGGGAAGACAGGTGTTTCCAGCATCTCCCTGCTTTAAAATCTCGGTGTCAGTGACTGCACAAGGCTCTTGTCAGAGAAAACAGCTGAAGTACATTCTTCAGGTCAGTACAAGCTTGAATTAAGTGATAGCAGCTCCACAGACACATCTTCTTTCTCACTGTGGTTCAATATGACTAACATAAGATGTAAACAATTTGCCACAGGTTTTCTGAATGGTTTATTTTATGGCACTTTATGAACACAGTCTATTAGTGTGTGGAAGTAACAGCGAAAAAACAGCAAGATATCACAAAATAATTTGGACACAGATGCAATAATTATTCTTCTCAAGTTATTTTCCATATTATGGCACATCACTGGTTTCTGAATCACTAAGCTGCCCTCCTCTTATCTACCAGCACTTGATAAATGATAGGTAATTCCCTTTTATGCTTGCTACTTTTCTGCTAAGCCAAAAGAAAATCTTCACCCCTGACCCTGACATATCCTCAGCCACAGTTCTGTAAACGATTCTGCTCATCTTTTTCCACATTGAGCACAAGTGTCAAAGATTGGAAGCACACTAGCTCCATCTGCTGAAACTTCTTCTGCAGAGCTTTACACAGATATCCTGGTTAAATAAGATTTATTCTCATCATCCAGCTGATATAGAGAGATGAGTACTGAAAGAAGATAAGATTGCAATGAAAGTTCCTTTGTCAAAGTTGACTCAATAAAAACATAATATATTAATTGTCTCAAAATCTGCTTTGTACAAATGCAGTCTTTCAAGTAAGAATAAACAGCTTCATTACAAAAATGAATCACTAGTCTTTTAATTTCTTGATTTTGCTCTCTTCCATTTATGTCAACACTCCTATAATTACTATGCATTTTTTAACTAGATTTAAAAGATTTCAATCACAAAAGTAACCTTTATATTGTGATCATGTTGGGACAGACTGAATTAAACTTTGATTCAGAAGATTGTGTCTTTTCTATGTAAAATAGGTTTCATGTCAAAATGAATACTTTTCTTCTTATTTATGAAAAATTTGTAAATCAACTGTAAAGAAAAAGTGATAATTTTTTACCTCCTACACCCACCAGAGAAAATCATCTGAAGTACTGTTAGGATGAGAATTCTACATAGAAATCACTAAAACCTCTATTTTTGCAGTCATATCAAGAAAAATTGGGAGGGGAGGAACCACAAGAAAACAAAGAAAAATATAAAAAAATAAACACAACAAAATAAATAATGTCTTCTTAGGAGATCTCAGGTTGGTATGTAGCCACTAATTCACATGACACTGAATCCAGTTCAAGAACAAGAGCACCAGAGATGAAGCAAGTATTTTCTTACTGATAAGTCCTTACAGTTTGCAGAAATGCTAAACAATAACTGTTCCCCACTTTAAAGTAAACTTTGAAAGACCAGACAAAAACCCAGGATCATTTAAATCCTAAAGAAATGCTTTCAAGAATCAACTGGAAGATAGCTCAGTGAGGTAAAACAACCCTGCTGACATACTGTTTCCCCATGCCATTGTTAATGAAACGAGCTCTGTGATAGCTTTTCTGTGAAGAAGGCACCAAGGTCCCGCTCAAGTGTGGGAAGACTTACAGTTGTCAAGAACAGATTACTGGACAGTGCAAATCAGTCCTGTGGTGTGGCTGCTCTGTACCCAAGTCCTGGCTGGCTTCTGCCACAAGGGCAGCAAGGAGGATGAGAAGGGTGATAGACCTACAGTGGGGGTAAAAAAAAAAGTGACAAGCACAAAGGCCAACCAAAAAGGACAACCAGAAAGGAAATAGCATGTACACAAAAACTGAATAGAAAAGTTTTGATTACTTCTGAGCAACACAACCCTTAACCACAGACTCTTTTGATGCAGATTTCCAAAGCTTTAGCCTTGCTAAGGTACATGAAGGGCTTTGTTCTGGCATCATTTTACTAGTGTATCTGTGGACTCACAGAGGTTATTAATATTAAACACACCCCACATGTAGGATTGGCTTATTAGCTCCTACTGTACTTACACAGGCTTCTAATTATCAAGATCTGTGCTTAGTGTCTTTTCTGTTGGCTGGGAAGATTGTGTCCCACAAGAGGAGATGAGAAACTTCTTTCTGTGCTTGATCTTCTCCACCAAGTTTTAAGTAGCTGTTTGTAATTTTTTTTTATTTTTTTTTTAAGTGTGTTCTGGTGAAGTGTTTGCTATTCTGTGAAGAAAAGTCCAGAAGAAACTTCTTACAGATACTGACTTTACTATCTCTGGGACTACATGCATACTTGTCACAGCCCAGGTGTTAATCTGGTGGAAAATCTAGGGCATCCAGTTACACAGTTACTTAGCATATTTTACTTAGCCATTGTGCTAATTCTAGTACCAAGCAAGTTGTATGC